>PNEQ01107042.1:33202-76894 GCA_003012365.1 Medauroidea extradentata | reverse complement strand
ACACTTACTGAGCCTGGGTCTCACAGACCCGGAGCACCGTGTTTACAGGATGACAGTTTCCGGCCGACTGATATCTACACACCCTCACACTCCCCCACTCAAAGTATGAAGGTAACAGGGTTGCCAAACTGCAGTTCCTAAAAATGAAGATGTGGCAGTACAAAACAAATTGGCCAGGGTCTCTCAGACCCAGGTACAGGGTTAATGGCTTCAGGTGCGATCATAGAGGTAATATATAGTTACTCTAAGGGTGCGATACTTTTATACTCTATGAGGAATATTCTTATTTGAACTGTACGATTAGTTTATTTTTATCCTGTGGACTACAGTTAACAATATCCATAGCACATGTTTGTTTAAATTTGCTTTGTTTATCCTAAAACTCAACTAAGTAGAATAAACCTTTACTCAACTTACAGTGAGAATAGTGTCAATGGACACCAGTGTTGCCAACCCGTACACGTACCAGAATTGTGCTGTCTGTACCCTGTACCCGACAGTATTGGCTCGGGTACGCAAATGTACCCGAATTTGTCGTGATGAATAGCCCATATTAATTGTTTAGTTTTAGGGTATTTTATCTTTGTTACAGTAACTTAATTTTGTTTAATTAATTTCAATTGTGAGCGTGCATATTTAAAGGGAAACATTCGCTACCATAATTGAATACTACATTTTGCAATAACTTTTGTTTTTACTACGTAAAGTTCCGTAATTTGGGCCCTGATGGGGCGTAGAATGACATTTCGAATAAATTGATTTCATCATTAACTTAGTATGATTTTTTCACAAGTTTGTTTCGTGGTATGAAAATAGTCAAATGTTAAAAAAAAAGTTTTCTTTTGAAAAGCAAAGCTTAGGAAAGAATATCAAAATAATACCAGAAACGTTATATTCAGAATTTTTGGAAATACACATACATTAAGCATTATCATGACCAATTAAAAAAATTTAAAAAATATATAAGATGCCGACAGATTTTATTGTAACAACAAGAACAAGCAGAATGAGGAGAGTATTTATTCCCTGCTCTACATACTGACAGCAAACAGGGAAGCTCTGTTTCCTGGGTTAAATGTTCTCCGATCCCCGCCGTCGCTGTGTTTCAGAGTCAGACATAAGCAGAGGGTATAACAGGCAGTTGTGAGTGTCATTCATACGAGATACGAGAGGTGTTGTGGTATTGAAAAAGCTTTGTAGTGATTATTTAATTGTTCATACTTAAACAGACAGATTATTTTGAAGGTACCTGTAAAAGTACCAGAATTTAAACGCGACCGTACCTGAATGTACCCGAATTTTGAGGTATGTGTACCAGAATAATTCACACAAAGGTTGGCAACACTGATGGACACCATTAGTGTGACGTCACACGATGACGCTGGTTCCAAACAAACCCTCTGGGCTTATGCAAAACAATGATGTAATTTTTTGCTCTTGTTCGTAAAAATCGAGTATTAGAGAAAGTGGACGAATTCTATCGTTTTCAGAATTAATTTATATCAAAGAAGTTACGAACAAAGTCTAACAGATAATTCTGCAGCGTACTCGAAGTTATGTTTGTGAAAATAGTGGCGAGGTTACTTAACCTAAAGGTAATCATGCACGTTGTTCTCGTTTGAATAGTAGCATTTACTTGCAGTTCATTGAAGTGCGGCACAAAAACAATAAATTGAGCATCTGTTTACTAATAGAAACTACATTTATATTATTCGTGGTCATTCTTTAAATAAATCCATCATTTTGTTTTGTCATTTTTATACTGTGTTGCGATTTCGTCCAAAAGTTTTTTAACGCATTAGGTTCCTTTCCCAGGCAATTTGCGAAGAAATTTTAATACAATAATAATATTGGAACTGGTCTAAAATCTTAGAAGGTAAATTTCTTATAATGGCTTGTGATGATTGACATATTTGTTGTTACTAGTCAATTTTTAAGTTACCTCACAAGGTGTGGTGAATACTAAGTAAGAAAACGCCAAGAATACATAACAAGTGCAGAAAGACGGTATTTAAAGGTACAGAATTGTGCATAAGATACAGGATAAGAAACTGAGCAATTTTACCGTTTTTAAGGTAGGCCTAGTTTAATATGTTGCTTAACCTTTTCCCCAAAGGGTATTTCATAGTTACAACTTAATTTTAAGAAAATATGACCTTAGGCAGGGCAATCACGGTTGGAGAAATTGGAACAAAACATTTTTGGGTAGGAGTACAGAAAATAGTAATGCAGGAGCATTGGCAATCATAGGTCAAATGCAGTGAAAATTGTAGGGTAGGAGAACTATAAATGTGAGGCAGTGACACTAAAAATAATGTTGTAGAGCTACAGAAACTGTAGGGTAGGGTAACAGTAAATTGTAGGGGTAGGACTATTATAAATGTGAGCCAAGGACATTAAAAATAATCATGGAGCAGAAGTACAGAAAATTGTAGGGTAGGGATACAGAAAATTGTATGGTAGCACAATTAAAAGTGTGTAGCAGAGACAAAATAAATAAATGCTTACAACTGTGCTGCCGCACAGCGGTAAGATCACATGTTTCCACCTCTAGAAAACTCTCTTCAAAACATCCCTGAACCTACTAATCCCCTTCACCGTCACCAACTCCTATCCACTTGTATGGATGGAGGCTAATAAATAAATAAATAAATAAAAAAAAGTCAAGTCATCGTGCAAAACATTCCACTCCCTCGCTGACCTCACAAACATAGACTCCCTACCCTGCTCTGTTCTCCTCCACACCCTCTCAATCTTCTGACTGTTGCTTCCTCTCCCTCTATATCCCCCTCCCCCTTAGTTAAGTGACAATGTAACCTTCCCCATCCTCACTTCAGAGCTATAGCCTCAATTAGTACCCTTCCCAGCAAACCTAAAGCTCTTCTGTCCTTTGTAACCACCCTCTCCCCGTTTTGTCCGCCTAAGGTCACTTTGCAGCACAACCCCTAGATACTTATATTGTGTGGCTTCTTTTATCTCTTGCCCATCCTACCTGCTTATCACTCTCTTCTTAGTAAACCTGACTAACTTAGTCTTACAAACATTGATCTTCATCTGGTTTTCCACAGTCCAGAAACACAACCTGTCAATGTCTGTCTGCAAGTTGACCCCACTGCCCACCACTAAAGACAGTCATCTGCAAACAATCTTATTTTGCCACTAATCCCAATAACTATACCATTCACCATTATGGTGAACAATACCGGATAGAGCAAACTTTCCTGTGGCATCCGTGATGTCACCTCGTTGTCTGCCGTCAATTATACCCCTTCTTTCACGCTCTGCCACCCTCCTTGGACGAAGTCCCCAATCCATTTCCATTCCATTTTGTCTATTTGTCTTACAGTTCCAGTACTCCATTGTTTCAAACACTGACAAGTACTGAGCCTGCAGCATATCAACTTTCTCTCTGTCATTTGTCGTAGTTTGTCCATTCATACTTGTCGATGTTGGGATCCCTTCCCCAACCCCCCTTACCTTCTTAAGACATTAAAAATAATCATGAGGCAGAGTTACCGTACAGAAAAGTTTAGGGTATTGGCCTAAACACAAAATTGTACAGTTGGGGCACAGGGAATGCGAGGAAGAAATATTTAAAATTATGGGGCAGAGGTAAACAAAATTGTAGGGTAGGTGTACTGGATATGTTAAGCAAGGATATTAAATATTATGGAGCAGATGTACAGAAAATTTTAGGATAGGATACAGTTGTTTGATAGGTTTACAGAAAACTGTAAAGTACAGTTGGATTGATGTAGGCCTACAGAAAGAAAATTGTAGGGTATGACAACTAAAAAATGCAGAGGCAGGGTCATGGCAGAGGTACAGAAACTTTTAGGATAATCACAAAAGATAGTAGGGTAGTTGCATTTTTTAAAATGTGTGGGAATGACACATAAAATCATGGGGCAGTGTTAGATGCAATTAAAACTGTGGCAGGGGCATAAAAAATCATGGAGCATTGAAGAAGGAATTATAAATTTTAGGGTAGAAGCACTGTTTGTAGGGCAGATACACTGAATATTGTAGGGCAGTCTCTGAAAATTGTAGGGCAGAGGCACTGAATATTGTGGTGCAGAGGCACTGAATATTGTAGGGCAGAGGCACTGAATATTGTGGCACAGAGGCACTAAAAATTGTAGAGCTAGGACACTAAAAATCATCGCACAGGGGCAATAAACACCCTAGGAGAGAAATAGATCGAACCTTTTTTTAGCACACATTTGAGCCCAGCTAGCAAACCCACAAGACTGAGATATTACATTAAATAAATAAGCCACCCCTAATGTTCGTCAGCAGCAGCATTTCTATAGGCTTATATTTGAACAGCCTCTGCCCAACTTCGCCTCATATGAAAATAATTAGTTTGAACAATCCTACAAATATGCGCGAATACAGTTGTAATATTATTAAACACATTATAACGTCCTAAGTTGTTACAATCTTCGCCCCTTACAAAATTATTTCGTAACGATGCATGCTACAAGTCGCAAGGCCCAGCACGAATGTATTTTCCTGCTACGTGTATTAAATTCTTTCGTCTCCGACGATATAAGTTTACGAGAGAAGTCCTGCCGCACTCATGTTTGACATTATTTAGGTTCAAACGAAAGTATTTGTATTTTTTAATGTAATTACAAAAATACGTCGGGATGCTAAATGGAGTTTTCAATGTCAAACTTTCAAAACAAACATTTGTTTGGAACCAGCGCTCTCGTGTGACGTCACAACTAATGGTGTCCATACCTTCCACGACGCCATCATTTGTTCTGGTCTCTCCACTAACTTGCCGCGACCAGTGTTCCTTTCATGCGGAGCTACTCGTATCCTGATCGAGTTGCCGCTTAAGGGCACCCACCGCCTACCCGCGATTGAGAGGCCAAAAATGACGGAGCAGTAAGGTCGACATTGAAGCACGCATCAAATGCTGCGTCGCCTCAACGAGCCAAGCGCTGAACTAGCGTGCAAGGTTCCAGCCGAACGGGTTTTACTAAGTTTTTTTTTCATGAATTTTTTTCTTAGTGCGCACTTTGAAAAATGCTCACTTCTTGTGTTTCGGAGGGCGTAAAATGTTTCCAACGACATATCACCCCTCAAAATAATTATTTTCATGTAGTACAGATGTACAGGGATGCATATAATTAACGGCAACACGTAACGTATCACAGTTTTTTTTAATTAATTTTTTTCTTAGTGCAGTACTTAGACTTAGTATAAATATGGTAATGAAATATGCCCTTGTCCGTAGTGCGCCGCCGTACGGCGGCTGGATAGGGCCAGGGATAGAGCTAACTTCGTTTTATGCCACCATGTTAATGTCTCGTGTTGTGTGAGAAAAGAGTGGTGACGCCGAAAACTCGTAACTTGTGTTTGCGTGCTGTACAAAATGTGCTACATTATTTCTCTAATACGCTACTAAAATTTTTATACGACGTAAAAAGTATTTTGGAAAATAACAGGATTTCGAAGTCCTGTTACGGCAGTGTTTTATAGACCTACAGGTACCGTAATTTTTATGTTGTATGCTTCATGTTATTATTTTGATTGTGGATTGTGTTAATTTTGTTGTGGAATGGGCGAGTGAGGAATGCAATCACTGGGGGGGAAGGACGGAAAACATACAACGAGAATTGTAGGCTATGTTGGTCGTTATAAAGTATGCTTTTTGTAACTGTTTCCTTTCAAGACATTATTCGTAGTTTATTTTCATTTTCATCGTTTGTGTTGTATATATTTACGCTCAAATATGATGTTAATACCATTTTCGCAATGTACTTGTACAGTTTTTGTAATGTCACTTTTCTTGCTATCGTCGCACGAAAATATGTTCGTTAGGTTAAGTTCAATTTTTTTTTGTGTTAAACGTATTGTGATCCGGCATAGATTCTGAAGCAATACAACGTCATGCCCTGGGGTGATGCTAGTTTTGTACAGCACGAAAATGTATTTGAATAATTAAAGAAGTTTTGAAAGCGTCACTTTCTCCACACATAATTTAAAAATAATAATAAACTCAGGCGATACACCAGAATGTTTCTCATATACAATAAATAAATGCCCCAAAGCATTAAATAAATCTTAACCTACAAGAAAACTTTTACCTCAAACCCAATCACCTCTTCCCATTCTCCAATGCAAAACAAAAAAAAAAATAGCCAGTAGTCTCCAACACATATTTTTTTTGCGACCAAATTGCATTTTTCTGCTCAATTTAGGGACTTGACTCAATGTGTGGGAGTGTCGCGCCTTTATTTTACTTGCTCTGTGGCAGAACTAAAGGAGGGAGGGTAAAAGTCACAATGATTGCCTTCCCCCTCCACCTGGTGCAACCACCCTGGCTCAGCTCTTGTTACTACCTCTCTTCTCTCTCCGGCCGCAGCTAAGCTACGCCCTACTGCATGCTTTACCGCGTGGTCTTGAGTGCACACTCGTACTCCTGGCACCTTACATACTGCCCTCAATGAGGAGTGTTAGACAATTTTATTGTATTTCAGTGTTTGAGCCATAAAATTTATTCAATTTCTTCTATCAAAAATTTTCTCTTCGACAACGCGTAGGATATATTCTTGGTAAACTGTTGGACATAAATAATAATTGAATAATTCATTAATTTTTCATGCAGAATCATTGCAAGAGAACTATAGGTTAACTTTCGAAATTCTCTTGCGGTGAAAGATTCCATTAACTTATTATTTACGTCAAGCAGTTTACCAAGAATATATCCTATGCTTTGTCAAAGAGAAAATTTTGGCAATACAATTTGAATAAATTCAATGCTGGATCAAAATAGTGAAATGCAATAAAATTGTCTAACACTCCCCCATAAGGAACCCTCTCAACATTCGCTTGGAGTAATTTCGGAAAACCATGGAAAAATCAGGATCGAACCCAGGGCCTCCCGATTGCAAATCCAACATGTTACAGTTGCACCACCTTCCTCGGTTTACGTTAGTCATGTTACTGATATTCCAAAATTGCAGATAAGCAACAATAAGCACCTACTGATTTGAAAGTATGTTTGATTAACTTTTAAAACCTACAGTTTTGTTTTTGTTGCTCTAATAGTTACCAAAATACAATCTGCAGCCTTTATTTATTCATATTGCTCACAAAATAATTACCTTAGCCAGGATTCCTATAACAGCACTTCAAAGTCCAAATACGCATGATTTTCTTTCTTATAAGCTGCAAAAAAAATTACAAAATTAAAAATTTCACATTGAAACTAAATGTCATGTGATACTGCTTACCATATTCTAAAATCCAGTACAAAATGAAATTCTGAAATCTTTGCCTTGTTTACATACTTTTTTTTTAAAACAGAAGAATGTTTTGTAAATTATTTTAAAATGTTTCAAGTAGTGGTCCGTGACATGTTGTTTCTATGTGAATTATTTCATTTAATTTTATTCATTGTTTCTTTTTTCGGCTTGCAAGAACGAAAAAAGTGCAAAGTTTTACTTTGAAGGGTTATTATGGAAAAATTTGTTAACCTAAATTTTTTATAAGAGACAGATGTAATTTTAAGTAACGTCTACAGAACTAACACTATCTCATAAAACTACATTAATGTTCGATTTATCCCCAACTGTATGCCCTTAAGAACTGTTATAGAATATGTTGTATTATTTTCTCAGGTGACGGGTATGTGCGAGGTGAGGCAGTGACAGCAGTTTTCCTTCAGAAGAAAACTGAAGCCAGGCGTGTATATGCCACAATACTGAATACACTGACAAATACTGATGGATACAAGGTTGAAGGTATCACGTATCCTTCAGGAAAAATGCAAAAAGTTCTCATTCAAGATGTTTATTCAAAAGCAAACATTAATCCTGCAAACGTAGCTTACGTGGAAGCTCATGGAACTGGCACCCCGGTGAGTGGATTGACTATATTTGCATAATTTTTAGACAATTCTTCATTAAAATACTTTCCATACGTTTGTTTCTACAAGATATAAAAATTTATACAATATAGTTTTAAGTTACTTTTTAAACAGAGCTCACCATCGATAAGTTATTTTAATGGGGAACTAGGTTTGTGAGAGTGTCCTGAGGAATCACGCATACACGAAACTGACTATCGTGTAAAAATTTTATGTAACATTACTCTAAAGTACTAACAATTCAATTGGGAAACCGAAATTTAGCCACGTAGAATTTTGTACTGGATACATTTATCTCGAATCATCATGATTCATGAAAAACCAATTCAAGATACGATGCAAATCAAGGCCACAAGCTTTTACGTCTGGTTGTAAATAACATACAATATCATCTGTACGCAATTTCCAATTGCCATATGCTGGAAATTATTATATCACTCTACGCAATTATTTCATACGTAAAGAACATATTTCCATAAATGGTTATTTATTTTGCTTTTGCGTCTTGGAAAGCGAGGTTAATAGAGAAGTTTCTACAAGATATTAAAAAATACATATATACTGTTTAAATTTTAGTTACTGTACTAAACAGAGTACTAGGTTTAGGAGAGTTTCCTGGGAAACCGTAGGCTTACACACAAAACTGATTACCGAGGAAAAACGTACATGTAACATTACTCCAAAATTCAATTGGGAGACTGAAATAAACCCCCCTAGCATTTCATACAATATAAAATCAACTTGTAATCAAGAAAAACTAATTATACGATGCAAGCTAAAAGAAAACAAACTTTTAAGTTTGGTGGGAAACAACACAGCTACTTTAACAACTAAGGACAAACATTTCTACGCACAATTTTGCGTTGTTGTATTATCGTGTGGCAGTTCTTTCATACATAAAGAACATTTTTCCATAAACTTTTGTTTTATTGGTAGAGCCACGATTTTGTTACGAAAAAATTTTTGCAACATTTTGTTTCAGTGTCTCATGTGCACCTCGGCAGCTCTGCTTCACGGCTATTGGCAGCGTGTCTTTTTTCAGACACGTCCCTCACTTAACTGCACCAATAACAATGAGGCTATTGTGACGTAATACGTCTGTGATTTGTCAGTAGAACCTCAAGACATGTGACAGTTAAAACGTCCAATCACTGACCATGAAACAGAGTTGCGGATGTGAACATAAGGCATGGAAACCAAATGGTGCAAAAATCTTTTTCGCCATAAAATCGTGGCTCTATTTATTGGTGTTTGAAAGCGAGGTAAACCGAGACGGTTATACACAAGACAATGCAAGGAACTGCTATAGGAATGAGCTATATACTATGTTATAGAACCGTCACAGCATTCACCTGGAGCAATTTCAGGCAGCCATGTAAACTCGAAATCAGGACTGCTGGATCCGTAAATTAAACCTGGATCCTGCTAACTGCAATTCATACGTGTTGAAGTTGCCCCACTCGCTGGGTCCTTAAACACAACAACCACTAAATCATATGAGTCTTGACGTTATTCCTACCCAAGTAAATGGTTTAACGCTAATCACTTTTGTGTTTCTTTGTAGTTATTTGTCGGATTATCGTATCCTAACAAACCAAGCAGCGGGTGCCTCGAGGGATGCGGGTGCGTACTGCAACTCCGATTCCCTCATGCCCCTACCCTGACGGCAAGCTCTAATATGATACAGCAGCGGAAATTGTTTAGTTACGTTATCAGTCCTTTAAACGATGCTACTAGTACTACTGAGTACATACAAACACGGTCATCTCACGGGAAGTTTGCCACGGAACCTAAGACATATGAAATTTCATTCCGTCTGCCAAGGATGATGGAATGTTTACTTCCAGAATATTACAATTAGGTCATTTTGATCTCTGACCGGTCGCAGGGGCTTATTATAAAAATTGCCTTGCAAGTATTAAATAATGCTCCCCCATCGAAGAAGCTCTTGAGTTCTTTAGTTTGTGAGTGGTTGGATTCCTGAGTTCAGCAAGTGCCGCGAGATCTACAAGTGTGTGAATGGAGCAGCGTGTGACATCGGAGGCGACCAGCGACTGCAGCTTAGGAGAAGAAAACTATGCGGAAGGCCGATAAGTAAATTAAGTGAGTGATAGTGTGCAATGAAGGACACGTAACAGTGAATTGGAAGAGTCTGGTGGGACTTCCAGGACAGGAAGAGGTACAGAGATACGTGTGAATATTACAACTGTTATATTGACGGGTAATACTTCTTGTACTGATATTTGCCTGTGTAAATACAGACCTGTACAGAGAAAGAGACTATGTTGATGTGGTAAATAGTGAGAATCCATTATAATTTAATTGGGAATTTGCAAAAGGAAGCAAGTTCACGTTTTGAGCAAATTCAGGTTATACAAGATTTTGACCCTTCAAAGTATTCTCTCGGCTGTCAGCAACAAAAGAAACCTTTTCTATACAAGAAATACGTTAAACGGACTAGCCCACGAAGATGCTAATAGTGCATTATATTGTTTATGACTTACACGACTGTAGTTGAATAATCAGTTTCCTTGTGGTTTAGTAATTTTTCACTGGCATATACTAAGGTTCCAATAATCTACACCAAATACATTATGCTTTCTCTGGCATTACTTTATGGGTATAAAGTACTGGGTGATGTTTTTGCAAAATATGTTTCCATGTATCATGTTATTAGTTTTTCACTAGAATATACCAACATTGCACTAATATCTACTCAAGACAATATGTTTTCCGTGCCATTGTTAGAAAGAACGCTACTTCTTTTTTAAAAGGTACCAAGTCCAATAACTTTTTTAATTTCTAAAAAAAAAAATAAAATATAAATGCGTGCCTATGTCAGTTATGTTTCATATTATTCTACACTCACTATACTTTCAAGTTATCCATTATTGATAACCAGTTTCACTCCCAGATCCACTAAAATATGTTTTTTGTTGTTTCCCACCAATCTACTCACTTGGACTTGGTCCCTTTTGCAAATACCCGATTCAGTTGTAACAATATGATTTACCATTCGATTAACTCTTTTGCGCGTTTTTCAGGCTATTGTTATATTCATACATATACATTTTACAAAATAACCTAAAATTTTGCGCAAATTCATAGTTTAACATAATCCTGAAAATTTTAAATTATAAATTATTTTAAACAAGATATATCTTTTTTGTAGTTTTAGTAAATTAATGATAGTGTGTAGACCAATGCACTGAATTTTATGAAAAGTTTTTTTTATCTCACAGGTGGGAGATCCTGAAGAAACTAACAACATAGCAGATTTCTTCTGTAAGGATCGTTCTATGCCTCTCCTGATAGGCTCCATTAAATCAAACATTGGTCACTCAGAACCTGCATCTGGCATGAGTGCCCTGGTGAAAGTACTGGTAGCTATGGAGACGGGTGTTATAGCACCTAACCTTCACTTCAAGGAACCAAATCCTCACATTCCGGCATTGTTTGACGGTAGACTAAAGGTAGGCTCTAACAGTTTAATTTTTAACAGATGGAGATATTTCTGACCAATTTTGGTTCACATTAACACTGCCCCCCTTGCAAATGAAAAATAGAAGAATCTCAGTGTGCACCTGAACCTGGTTCGTCTGGTTGTAATTTATTGAACCTTTGTAGAGAAAATATGTTTTTATGGCAAGAGGAACTAAACAAATAGTACAAGTTTTAAAACTTTACGCTTCCCAATGTGCTCAAGTCAAAAAAAATAATGATTCTTTCACATTCGTTACATTTTGCTTCTGAAGTTAGTTTTACTGTTATAATCTCAATGGCAAAACACTTAAAACTAATTCATAGATATACTAGTACAAATAAAAACTACGAAACTGCAAAAAACTTTGATCGCTCTGTGTTAAACATATAGATATTTGGCGCTTCTCAAATGTAATGTATAGTTGTAAAGCATGTTTCTGTATACTGTGTTCGCCAGGTTGTTGACATGCCTACAAAATGGAGTGGAGGGCTAGTTGGACTAAATTCGTTTGGTTTCGGCGGTGCTAATGCACACGTGCTGCTTAATTGGAACTGCAAGACTAAATTACAAGTGGTTCAAGACAAATTGCCACGCATTGTGGTGTTCTCAGGCCGAACAGAAGCAGTTTCCAAGACTTTCGAAAAAGTTAGTACAATGTATTTTTTGTAGTTAGTTTTTAGTTGCCTGTGTTCATGACAAACCAAAGCTGTATTTCCATTTAAGACCACTATCCATTAGTTATACTGCTTTCAGGATAGTTATTTATAAATCCTCCATGGTAGATATAAAAAACTGTTTCACAGTTATGTTAAAATAATAATAAGCAGCGAATGGGGAGTAAGTACATCGGAGGGAAGAGTATCGTACCCCAAGTGCAGATTTTTGACTGGACACCCGTAGGCATCTGCGCATCCTGATGGATGACACGAAATGAAGGCCTACAATGGAGAAGTGACGGAATGAGAAAGGTTGAGGAAACGAGAGATTCCCGAGAAAACCAGTCTGCCAACGGCAATGTCCGTCACATTTCTCACATGCGAAAATCCGGGATGAACCCATCAGGAATCAAACCCGGATCGCCTTTGTGGGAGCCGAGTGGTCTGACCACTTTTTTTATTTAAAATGTTTGTTGCAGTGGCGAGACAGAAGCTTCCGCATCATCACTGCACCAAACATTCCCCCCTTTAATGTGACTTATTTGAGTAACCCTGAGTTATTTATGTGAGACAGTTTTTTATAGAGACGATTTTTGAGACCATTTGAACAAACACAATTTAACACCCAGCCAGACCTGGGAATCTAACCCAGAACCCCTCGCACCAAAGTCGGCTGCTCAACCAACTGAGCCACGGGGGATCAGCCCCACTCGGACACCGCGATCCTGATTTCGTTAAAAACAGTGTACCTATACTATGATAACAAATTTTTCATGGCAAATACACAATGGTTTCAGCTAATTATGCAATTAATTAAGGGAATCCTCATTAATAAACTAATTTGCCAAACCTGTATAATTTCTTCTCTATAAAAATTAGACTAAATATTAAAAATAATTGGCAACACAACTGTGCTACAGTTTTTTGATGTATGCTCTCGTTTAGGAATAAAAAAAATTACTATCGTGAAGGCAGTAGAACCTGAGTATCATGGCTTTAAAGTCAGTTATTTTTGGTTAAAAAATTATCAGTAGTCTAAACAAAAAATTACAAACTGCCATAAAGATAATTTTCATGTAAAATGAAAAAAAAAAAAAAAAAAAAAGTAAACTGTAAAACTTGCAAGACTTCCGAGACACTCATATCTTTAGAATAAGGGGTACAAGTGTTAAGGGTGATGCGGCAGGAAAAAATGCAGAATGTTACATTTATATAGAAATTACCAATATAAAGAATATCAAAATTTAATATGACAGCAATAAATTCATTAAATTAGAAGGTTAATAAATTTATAAAATAATACGATTTTAAATATATTTTGCATTTGAATATGTTCTCATTTGATTAAAATTATACATTTACATATTTTAACTAAACTAATTTTGCTCGTGTTTCTGAATACTTCTTCCACAGTAGTTGTGCATTACAATTCTTGAATAGGGCCTTAAGGGCGTGGTTCACCTCAGTTTTCAACGTCCTTTTTTATTTTTATATTTGTACCAGATATTTTTTTCTTATATTAGACATAAATTGTGACTAAATCTTCCTCTCAGAAAATTGTTGTATCTCTCATAGTTTTCGCGTAATGAGTCGGTAAACGTCAAAATTTGCACTTTACGGTTTTATTTACGCCACTAAAACCAACTGTAATACCAAACAGAAAAAAATCACTGTATAACAATGTTGTAGGCTATGAAATGACACACATAAAAACAAAAAATTAGATGTTTTGTATTTAATAAAAAATTCTGAATTTTAAAATTAAAATTTAAAACTTTTCAAAAATTGTTTAAAAGTACAAACATTTATTTATTTTTTATTTTATATAGTTTAAATCATAACCTATAACATTGTTATACAATGTGAATTTTTTCGGTTTGAAATTTTGGTTTGTTTTAGTGGCGTACATAAAACCGTAAAGTCGAAATTTTGACGTTTACGACTATGCAAAAACTGTGAGAGATACAACAATTTTCTAAGAGGAAGATTAAGTCACAATTTATATCTAAAATAATAAAAAAAAATATCTGGTACAAATATAACAATAAAAAAGATGTTGAAAACTGAGGTGAAATGCACCCTTAATGTTTAAAAAAATTACTATCGTAAAATTTGATAGACAATGTTCCGTTGATTCCCGAGTTGTCAATGGCCTTAGAAACTAAAATGAAGAAGGTATTTTAACGTTCAATTTATTCACATCAAAAATGCATACAACTGTTTTAGTAATCACTAAATAGTCTCTGTTCTGCAAGTACACTGCCCAGGATACATCTAGCATATATCTGGGTCCTGCTTGCTGTAGAGTTCACAATCTATAGCGGATTTCTCTGTGAAGTCGCCTCTTAGGTCCGAATTCAGAAACGTCTTTCAATGGTTATCCACTCACCGAATGGCTGCTCTATGAAAACTACTCGGCAGACATGTCTTTCGGTGGGTGGTTTACTGTTCATTGAAAACTGCTAGGTAGAAATGTCTAAGTGGTTGGTTGACCGCTGGATATCGCATTCGTACCAGTTGACAGTTTTGTCCGAAATAATGAGTCGATCACGGCAGTTCAGCGTGAATTTCGTCGCCATTTCAACATCCAGAGAAATCTAGCTGTTCCCGCACGAAAAACTGTTCTTCATTGTGTTAAAGCACTTCGTACACGAAAAGTTTTGATGAGCAGGTCACCAGGGGCTCCATGAATGGCTCGAACCCCAGAAAATGTCAAAGTTGTTCAATAAGCCCTTCTGCGCAGGCCATGTCGATCTGCTTGGTAACATGCTACTGAACTTGGCCTCAGTAATCGTCTGTTAAGGCGTATTTTGCATTTAGAGCGGCATTTACACCCCTAAAAATTGGCCATAGTGCAACAGTTACAGTTTGGGGATTATGCTCAACGACTGACCTTCATGCGTGAGATGAAAGCACTATTTGAGCAAAATGAAAACCTCGTATTGTTCATGAGTCATGCTCATTTTCATCTCAGTGTCATGGTGAATCAACAGAACTGCCTTTGTTGGGCTAATGAAATTCCTAGAGATTTGCACGAAAGTCAGCTGCATAGCCCGAAAGTGACAACTTGGTGCACCGTAGTCAAAACTTCCATCGTTGTTCCTTACTTTTTCGAAGAGGATAATGGGAATGCTGTTACCATGAACTTGGAGTGCTATGTCGAGATGATCAGCAACATATTTTTCCCTGAATTTAGATGACGACAAATAGCTATCCAACGTGTGTGGTTTCAACAGGATGAGGCACCGGCCCACACAGCTATAGTTTCAATGTATGTTAAGGCCTCACTCTTTAATTTTGCAGTGGTTTCGAAAATATTTTTCAAACACAAATTAATACATTTATAAAAAATTCGTTCTTACAGTTTTAAGACTTAGACATAATTTTTTGTATCAGAATTTCTCTGTTGCAATACACAAACCGGAATTTTTAGATTTTTGTTACTGAAATATCACATATGTGGCCAAAATAAGCCAAAATTAAGAAAACAATTTTTTGCTATCAAACGGTACATAGGCAAAATTGTGTAGCGTATGACTGTAAACAAACACAAATTTTTTCAAAGCATTTTGTTAAAAACTATTTGAGTTATTTGCAATTGTATGAAATCAATGGAATTCCATGGCATTAATACGCCCTCTTTTCCCCGGTAGCGTCATTTCCAGGTTTGGTGACACTCACTGGCCTCCTCGGTCTCCCGATTTATCCACGTGCGATTTTTCTTGTGGGGCTATCTCAAGGCGCCTGTATACGAGCAGAAGCCATGAACAATATACGAACTGAAGGGAGCGATTTGTAGGGAAGCCGCTCAAATCGACTGAGCGATGTTGGAAAGATTAAATGCCAATTTCCAAGAACGCCTCCAAAAGTGCATCGCTGATCATGGCTGCCACATGAAGGATGTGAATTTCCATACTTGATTGTCTCAAATGCAATGGAAAGACGAACCTGAATCTTTCAGTTAGTATTTATTTTTGAACAAATTAACGAATTTATAATGATTTAA
Source organism: Medauroidea extradentata (assembly GCA_003012365.1). Lineage (NCBI taxonomy): Eukaryota > Metazoa > Arthropoda > Insecta > Phasmatodea > Phasmatidae > Medauroidea > Medauroidea extradentata. The sequence goes on along the minus strand of PNEQ01107042.1, from coordinate 60,863 downwards.
AAACCGTTAGTCCTTTCAGCCTCATCCAGTACGTTTATTAAGAATAAGTACTGCCATTTATGGCTTCCTTGGTTTGTTTCATCCTCTTCTTGTCATTCACTTTCTCGTAATAACCGTGGGTTTTCTGCGACACGGCAACAACCGCTTGCAATGACGTTTATCCAACAAAACACTTCAGTTTTTCATGCACCCATACTACAAAAGATCACATTATGTCCAATACTGAGACTTAATTAGCTATACGTAAGTGGCAATTACCAACAATAATTTAATAGGAAAAAAATACAGCAAAGAAATTCTGTTGTCGAAGGAAGCAATTATTTTTTCTCTGCAGCATGTTAATAGTTTTCATAACAAACTCTCTTATAAGCAATATTTAAGTTTGGAAAATATTTTTGTAGTGTTAAGAGTCATTTACGTGAGTGTGTATTCACATGTGTGGATCATTATGTGTTTTAAGGTAAAAAAAAAAAAATAAGTGTTTCAATACACTTAAAACTTACACTTGTAAATGTTGTAAATACAATTTTAAATAAAACCTTCACTACCTGTTTGCTAAGTGTGAATCATTCTCAAATAGAATAAGCCAATGCAATGTTTAAGGAATATTTAAATCATTTAATGCTCTTTTTTTTTCAGATAGAGAAAATGGCAATAGATGACGAATTCATCAGTTTGCTTCACAGTGTGCATAGAAAAAATATTCCAGGTCACAACTACAGAGGTTACACTATTCTTGGTGGAAGCAAGACACTTAGAGAAATAAAGGTAATTTAACTTGTTTATTAAATTTAGTTAATATTAAAACCATATGTTTATTCTGCGATATTGGTTACTCGTTACTTTATATATGAAGAAAATATTTTGGTATAAAATTTTTGTACTTATATAAAATGTCCAGGAAAGAAAAGCTTTGCATTAGAGTTGAAAGGCAGTCATTTTAAGCCTAAGAAATATAAACATGTGTTTATATCCTTATCTAAATATCTTCCAACTTACCGATACTTTGATGTAGAAGTGTCCTGAAACACTTGCACAAACATTTTAGTCCCTACCAGCTATGCAGTTGATAATGCATATCTCCCACGCATCATACTGTGCGGTTTGGCTTTCAGGTTTTGGGTACGTGTTGTAACTTTTCGTACTGATACAGTCATGCATTCTGAACGACGACATGTTTATCAAACACAACACGGCGTACGTCGATTTGCAAACGGAGCATGCAGTGAAGTAATGAGTTTATAGCTCGTTTGATTGTTATATCCTTGCTGTTGTTGAGTGCTATAAACCACGCTAAGTTACATGGTTTTGGGATCTATGGACCTGTAAATCTCATTGCTCTCACTCCTCCCTGCAAAATTGTAATAAGGGTAGAGAATTCAGTTCTTAATACATGCAAGTGTCGCCACCTGTATGTGTCCCAGACCATTGTGTGGTAGGGCTCAACATACCACTTAAAATAGATACGTATAAAAGCAAGACGAGAGCCGTTGAATGCTCCTTCCAGTCATGGTTGCAGATAATTAAAAACCCAATCACCTAGCAATGGAGCTACCCACAAGTTAACTGTGGGGAGTCACTTTGTTGAGGGCGAGGCAATCCACCTCTACTAATCTGTATTGTAGACGGGTTTTATTTCTAGGTAGACCAGGCCAGCGACCCAAAGACTCGCCCTGGAAGTTTCCTTCCATGCAGGAGTTCAGAACCACCACCACTCAGAATCCGACCTGCGATCGGCTCAGCACTAGGCTGGGGCTTCACACCGATCCCCTGAGTACCTGCGAAATACCATGCATCAGAGTTTTCACCCGAGTATGTGTCCACCCTACAGGGCTCCAGAACCACTTCTTCAGATCAACATTGCTAGAGATCTGCACGGCAGGACAGTACTGTGTGTCTCGGTTGGGAGACACAATCTATTCGTAGGTTGCACAGCAGGCTGGAGCATCCGTACCAGCTTCTGGAAACTGGTCTAAGAGAACCCGTCGTGGGTCTTTCCCTCATGCACGAGAGGGACCACCACATGCCTGGTCGTCGTCCTCACTTCATTAGCCACTGTGCAAGCACAATGTTACCATCTCTGACCACGAGGAGGAGGTGGTGATGGATTTGAGTGCGAGAGACTGTATATTCGCATCACACCCCATTGTGGTTTGCGACGATGGCAAGGGTGAGGAAAGGCAGGAGAGGGCACAGTTGACAACTCGCATCTTCTGCATCCAACATCCACCAGAGTTTTCCAGCCGACTGAGGGATGCTGTTACTAGACGAGGAGACAGGACCAGATCTCCTCATCGTTCCCAAACATGCCAAACTCCCCAGCCAACGTACTTTCTCTTACACACACTTAAGGGCCGGGTACCAAACACCTTGGCTTCTCCACAATCCCGCCCCTTGGCCCGCGTTAAGTTACAGACAGTAGACTGTTTTCAGGACGTTTGACACATTACGTGATAGTAAGTAAACTCTCCAAACACACCAGCTAGAAGTGCAGCACGTAGCATGATTCAGCGTAGACCTGCAAATAGCATGTACAGACTTTATATACATCTAGTTGGTTCACAAACACGTATGTGTGTAGCACCGAAGTAGATAGGCACAAGAGCACAAGGAAAATCGGTGGATGGTGGATGGATGAGTGTAGGCTCGCTCAGGTGGATATGTCAGCATTCGGCTTGGCCACCATCTTGGATATGACCTTGCCCTTATGACCTTTGTCTTTTGTCACTACATTCACAAATATTCTAAAAGTATCCAAAAATGTCTATAAAAAGAGAATAAAATCCAAAAATTGACTGAAAATTGGGGAAAAACCGAGAAAAAGCCCCAAAATTAAAATATGCAAACAATTTAAAAGTACCGAAGTTTTCATTATTTATTTAAAGTTCCTGACAAATTATTTAATTTCTGACTATTAGTCTCAAAGCGGCTAGGTGACCCTGCTATTCATGCGTCTAACTGAGTCAAGCACTGAGCATCAATAATAAAGTCAATCAATAGTTTTTTAGGAGTTATTTAATTTTCATTACTAATGATTAGGGACTGGAAAATTTCGCGGATTCAATTACCTGTAGACTAGAATCTATTGTACTATACATACTCAAACCCCGTCTACACGGTCGTTGTCTACTGTTACACTGAGTAGCAGATAGTCGATAAATAGTCGGGGCTTGAGTATGCATAGTACAATGGATTCAAGCCTACAGGTCATTTAATTCGCAAAATTTTCCAGCCCCTACTAATGATTACCGTAAGATTTTATTTTAATATTTTTTTTGTCATTTACAGCAAATTAATTTTTATTCATTGTAAAACTTTATAACTTTCCAACGTTACAGGAATGTACTGTAAGGAGTATAGTGTGTGGGGTATACTTGGTATTTAGAACTTTTGGTAGAGCTTGTGTGGGTTTTCTGAGACGTTCCACAGACTAAAATATATAAAACGATATTTCCACTGCATCCAATCTTTACGGGAAAGACCTACCGCGCTCATCTTCGGCATAAGAGAGATAAAACCAAAAGGGACGATTCAAATTAGTCGCACAACAATAAAAAGTTATAAGTGCATTCCAAATATAGTGTCAAAGAGCTCAGTGCATAGGGAATGCTGTTTCCAGAACACGCGTACTCGCAAAGCATAGAACCCAATAAAAAATAAAGTGAAATAGTTTAAATGAACATAAAAAAAAATTAAAAATAATGCTGAATTTAAATATTACCGTCCAGGTGAGATTAAAAACCTAAATAATTGTATTGTTTATCATTAAGTCCAAATATTAACATAAATATATTACCTGTATACGACGAAAAATAAAAAAAAAATAAACAGAATAGCGCGTAATTCTATTGTACGACGGAGTTATTGACTTTAGCTCTCTCTACCCCACTTAGGCATACTATAATTTTTTTTAAATACAAAAATAATTTAAAACCGCTTTAATATATATTTTTTTACTATTTTCAATCTCCCATACATCACTCACAACTTACATACGTTGTTTCAAACCTGCAAATTCCATTAAAATATATATACACTTTATTTTATATATTTACTTACCACCGTCCGCTTACCACTTAGATTGCTTACTTAATAGCTTAACCACATTCAAACTTTCAAGCTATGATTGAATTTTTTAAATTCACGTGAAATCATGTATTTAGCATATTTTTATACAATTTAAATTAATGTACAATTTTCTTTTAATAATATTTCATTCAGTTAAAATCCATGTTGTACTAAGGGAAAAATCGTACAGTACGTCGGAAATATACAACATAAAAATTAAATTGTTTCAGACATAGTAGGTTGTCATAATTATGCAACACCATGCACTTGTTTTTAATGTAGACTTTTTTATTGTATAAAACTGCTATAGTTAATTTTTTACCCAACTTTTGTAAGATACATATCAGTAGACATTCCATGATATGAGTATTTTAAACATCAAGGCATTCATAACACATACACATATATCGGTTTATAGAGAGTGACCCGTTCCTTTCTGTATGTTCTTTCGTTGCCCCTAACTCCCACCTCCCTCTAAATCAACCTTTTCCACACGAAGCCATAACGCACATATAACAACTCGATCAATAGTGTTTAAATCCTTGTCTCCACCTCCCTTTTTTCCTTTTCATTTTTCCTTCAACCACTGTGGAGATACAACCATGTGTGTCGATGGTCAGTGAAATAAGTTTAATGCTTCCGCCTAGCCTAGCTGGTAAACTGCACTGCTGTGGGTAAGGAATACTTGTTTGCCTGATATACATGCATATATACACACTGTAACGGCATGCAGCATTTTGGTACAATAATTATTTGAAAATTATGATTTAATACGCACTGTAACGGCACGCGGCATTTGGTAAATTAATTATTTGAAAATTATGACATAACTTAAAACATTAAAGAAAGTTGCCGCAAGTGCTAAACACATTACATAAAAACTGTTTAATGGATTCAGCAACTGACATTTATTTTAATAATTTAAATCATTAAATTACTTTATCATCATACCCAGAGGACAAATAAGGATAAAAATATAAATAACAAGAAACCTACTACGGCAAATCCTTTAAAATCTGTCACATGTATATATTTTCTTTGCCTGCAAAATAATGGTACTAGTTAACAACATTGAGTTAAGCAAATTATCTATTAAGTTTCAGTTAGAGAAAATAATACTTCTCGGTGTGTTATTCTTTAAGGGCTTGGAAGTACAGCAATTTTCATCACCATGCTTTTTACTTTTATATATGTACCGTATATTTTTTTCTCTTATTTTAAACATAAAATGTGACTAAATTTTGCTCTTACAAAATTTTTACATTTCTAATAGATTTTGCGTAATGGCTTGTTAAAGTAAAAATTTGCGTGTTGCCATTTTGAGGACGACACTAAAACCAACTGACATACCAAACTGAAAAAATTCACAGTGAGTAACACTGTTGTAGGCTACAAGTTCAGCTACGTTAAACCAAAAAGTAACATATTTTTGTATTTAAAATGATATATATAATTTTTTAAAATTTTATTTCAAATTTCAGCATTTTTATAAACACAAACAAATTTTGTTCTTGGTTTTTTGAACGAGAAATTGTAGCCTGTGTCATTTTTATCCAGCGTAGTACATAATTCAATGCTAAAAGCATTAATCTATAACTGTAGGTATCTTTGAAGCCAATTCGCAAAAATTAAACAAAATGCGATCCTAGACAAAAGTTTTAACCAACGTTCTAAATAAAATTGTTTCCAGTGTTACGAACTTAAAAGGCATAATCTCTGATGCCGGAACCTCGTACATTTAACTGCGGCGCAAGAGATCACTCGTAACGAATTAGTAATTCTGGATAAATATTTACTCATAAAGTTGGCAAATTCCATTATCTAGGATTGTCATGGAGTATTTTATCCATATTGGCTTCGAAAAAAGCGTAGGACTCAGTTGATGTTTTCAGTGTTTATTTATCTACCACACACTCTAAGATCACGTGACTTCTACGTGACTCTTTCGTGACTATTAAGTAACTCCTTCAGGACTATTTTGCGATTATTTGTAATACAGGATGTTACAAAAAGGTACGGCCAACCTTTCAGGAATAATTCCACACACACAAAGGAAAAAAATATGTGATATGGACATATGTCCGGAAACGTTTAGTTACCATGGTAGAGCTCAATTCCTTACATCTAGTTAAATATCATCGTAAATGTCACTTCGTACAGAAAATGTCCCAAATACCCAATGTATTGGTTCTTTACAATGTACTTTATTTCCTCGGTTCACCGCCAGGTGAGCCACTTGATGGAAGGTAATCTGGACTGCATTACTTGTGTTGACATTTAACGAGATGTAAGGACTTGAGCTCTACCATGGTACCTAAGCGTTTCCAGACATATGTCCATATCACATATTTTCTCTCTTTGTGTGTGTGTGGAATGTTTCCTGAAACTTTGACCGTACCTTTTCGTAACATCCTATGTATTGTTGTCATAGTAAAATACAATTTCAAGATGCCAGTATAGTAACTTATTTAGAAAAATTAATACATTTTGTAACATATTTTACAAACGTGGACTACATAATTTAGAAATAGCAAAATGCAGATTATAAATAATCAGAAACATGGAAGTGTAAATTAAGTGATCTGCAATGTTGGAGCAAATATGCGTTACAGATCAATCATAATCGTTACTTCAGCGGCACCAAAGCATTATATAACAACTAGTGGTATCAGTATTGGCGTATCTGACAATTTATGTAACAGGTTTCGCTCACATAAATTTAACCGTCCCATGTGTAGCTCGAATATGCACGCAGACTGACGTGTGTAAATGTTATCCGAAGTATGTACGAAATTTTAAAGTTGCTTCTGATCATAAAGACAATAGTCGGCGTTTATATACAGAGGGATTATTTATTTTATGAAATAACACTATGTTAGTACTTCATAATATCGTTGCTACATGTACTATGTTCACAGCAATACAACAACGAGAAGAGACCAGTGTGGTTCGTGTTCTCGGGCATTGGCTCTCATTGGCTTGGAATGGCGAAGGAATTGATGCAGGTAGAAGTTTTCCAGAACAGTATCCAAGTATGTGCCATGGCACTGAAACAAGAAGGAATCAATTTATACGACGTATTGATCGACGCGACAGAACAGGCATCCAGTAAAACTATTAATGCTTTCGTCGGGATTGTTGCTGTACAGGTAAGGAAGTGATCAAGCTATTTTTGGAAGGTATTTTTTATATATATATCTGCGTGTGTGTATGTGTGTGTTTTCGGTAATAGCGCGTTCATTTTTTAATTAATTTTAGTTTCATAGACACAATTTCTAATAAACAAAAATATTCTCAAGAACTAACAATAAAGAGTATTTTTTTCCTCTCTGTTGTTTTCAAAATTAAAACCTAAAAAAAAGTTAAATTTATAATTACTTAATGGTACACTTCGTTCTTAAATAAAATTCGGAAATAAATTAAATTTTCTGTAACACTTCTTTGCTAAAAATAAAAATTGGCACAACACAAACTATACTTGACACACATTTTAAAAATTACACATACAACAATAAATTATTTACTGTTTTGTAACATCAAATAATGATACATGCAGTTCGGTAATAAATGTTCGTAAATCACATGGGTGGTAAACAATGTGAAAATAAACATTATTTGTTGGAGAACGTTTGTCCAAAAATTGCATCCTGCATAGGTGCAGTGACAAATACAAGTGCGCAAATTTGAATAGTGCGCGTTCTGAGGTGCCAGTCCATGGCTGAGAGGGCGAACAATAGCAGCCAAATTAACGAACAAAATTGCAGGACAAATGCGGGTGGCAGGATTTTCGGCACATGAGCAGAGCAGGAGTCGATGCAGAGTTAAGTGAAGAAAGTATTGAGGTAAAGGTGAAACTAAGGAGAACTTGAGTAAAATTTTAGGATTTTTCGTTTGCATTGCACAGTCAGGAAACTGAGATATCTCAGTTGAGGTGAAGTGTTACCACAATATTCGCGAGAAAAATAATTTCTCTTCATGCATCGACTTGCGAATGTTGCAAAAATGTATATTATTTTGCATTTATTATTCACAGATCTTACTTGATGGTGATTTGATAATTTATATGTAGTGTTTCGCTTACTGTAAAGTTGAAAAAATGGAAAATGAAAATTATAAAAATACGTTGTTGATTTGTTTATAAAATATTGTAACCTTTTTGTTTGAAAATAAAATGACAAAAATATGACATCGCTTAATGTAAAAATGTACAACGAATATAAATTATGTTGCAGATGCCACATTTACACCATGGTTATATTCATCCTCTAAAATATTACCAATTTGTTCAAAATAAGAATATTATTCTCACTCATGTGCCATTCTAACCTCTATTTACGGCCGCCATGATTGATTAAGGCCTACAGGTCATGAAAATCTTAAGGAAGGTCTGACAAAACCTTAAGAAGTTCTTAGTTTTTACCTTGTATTTCAATAACTTTTCTTCTCAGCAATGAAAATTTCTCAAAGTTCAGTCAGAGAGGCCTTAGATTTTATCCAATACGACAGAGCAATCGGCTGTACGTGTGTCAAACAAGGCACATTTTTACTACAGATGTGTTCGGAATTACGTTCTCCTACCTCAATGCAGGCATGTCATAGCACTCTTTGAAACACTTGCAGTGCCTCACTCAGCTGGCCGCCATTAATACGTTGTTGTAAGTTCAACTGTGTGTCAACAGGCGTCACGTAGACTTGGTCCTTAATGTGGTCCCACAGAAAATAATCGAGAGGGTTAAGGTCCGGTGAACGAGGGGACCAGGCGATCGGACCACCACGTCAGGGAAGATGCCGTTCAGATGTTGTTGAAAGGCCCGCGTGTAATTAGCTGGGGCACCGTCATTCAGAAACCAGATGTTGAACCTGACGGCTAATGGCATATTATCTAGCCAATCCGGGAGGATGTGTTGCAGAAAATTGAGGTACGCAATACCGTTGAGTCGCTGGGGTAGTACATGTGGCTCAATCATATTGCTGAGAACAACCCTTGCCCACACATTTACTTGAAGCTGCCGCTGATGCGCTGAGATGTGCGTTGCGAGTGGTTTATTATCACTCAACACGTGGCTGTTTCCGATGTTAAACATACAGTCACGTGTAAACATTGCCTCTTCGCACGACAACACTGTTTCACTGAATGGAGGGTTTTCAGTTTGTTGTGCGATAAACCACTAACAAAATGCAACTCCTTTTGGTAAGTCTACTGGCTCCAATGCCTGCTTTAGTTGACGATGGTAAGGATGCGACAGCTCTTAATGGATAACCTGTCACACGGTGTTGTGAATAACTTACATGTTGTGCTCTATGGTCCGAGTGCTGGTTGATGGGTGTTCGGCCACATGCTCCAGGACATGTTCCTCGAAACGTGGCGTTCTAACAGTTCGCCTGGCAGCAACGTCAACCATTTGTGGAATCAGACTCCTAAGTCTCACGCAGCCTCTGGTCGATACGTATGAACGTCCTCCTGTCTGGTACACGTCTGTTGTGATAGCGCTCTTGGTAAATGCGAAATGCTTCTGCAGCATTTCCTCTTGCTTCTCCATACACCAAGTGCATGTTAGTCATGTCTGCAAATGTCCATTGTGGCATGCTGTTAATATTCGCAAAATCTGCTAAAGGTAGTTCGGAATAAAGTGAACACTAAAAGTTTAACCTTTGAAAATCACCACTAGTCTTTCCTGCATATTATTCAACATTAACAATAGTTCCCTTACTGATTGTATGGTTGGTAGCGATTTACCGAAAATTGTTCCGTTTATTTACTTATTTAAATACAACAATACTAAAATAAAATCAACTGAAATCGATGTACTTGAATTTCGCATAGTTAATCAAATTTTATTTATCAAAGTATAGCTGTTGCTACCGACTGCACAATTTATCTTACACGTGCAAACATAAAGTGACGTGTCCAGAGAGGTTAGTCATTTTCCTTCGTAAGTCGTTACGTGCAGAAATATACGAATTGGCTGGAAATAGAAATTTTACATCGCTGTTTTTAGTGCTCACTTTATGCCGAACCGTCTGTATCGCAATACCACGTGTATTCAACAATCAACCGTGAACCCTGCATTAATCATACAAAACGAAACACATCAACTAACTACAAGCAAACATCTAGTGTGGTGTACAACGGCCTGTAGGTTGTTTCAGGCTATGTATGTGACCCTTCCCCCTCCCTTAATCATCATCTGATACTTTATTGCAGTGCAATGACGCACCCTCTCAGCCACTGGACTGGCGCCTCGGAACGCACGCTATTCAAATTTGTGCATATTTGCTTGTCTCTGCACCTTTCCAGGGTGCTATTTCGGGACAAATGTTCTACAACTAATAATTTTTGTTTTCAAGTTGTTAACTACCCGTATTATTTACTAAGATTTATTCGCGAACAACCTGTATAAGGTGACAAACATATTCTGTACCAATCTGTTCCTTTGACTTCTTACTGATAAATAAAAAGACATTAATAAAGTAAACTATGGTACCTAAGAAAAATGATATGTTAATGTGTTAAAATAATATAATACAGAAATAACTTATTATAAGCATATACGACACATTAATTGCTTTTTATTAGTGTTTAAAATACAGTATTTGACTTTTGTACGTTTCATAACCTGCTAATTTTCTCTAATCTTAGTGTTTACAGTGGTACAAATAATGTTACACTGATCAGTTATGGCATGATCTATTTCCCTACTAGTATGTGTGTCAAGAATCAATGCTATAATCAATATATTCATATTTTAGGTTATTTTTGCTCCTTATTTCTGATATCTTCTTTATCACCAGAATTAATTCTGATGGCTATGAAAATCTTTTTTTTTTTTTGTTCATAGTAGTTATTACTATTCTTGTTTGATTATTAAGTTGAATTACATATAGTACTGTACGCACAATCCATAGATGGTAAGTTAATGCTACCGTAATTTCTATTACTGTCGACGCGCATCTATAAAGAGTATATTTCTCACCTATGAAATTACCTTTATCGAGATTTATTTTAGTTTTGTTAAATTAACTAACCACAAACCAAGATTATAAATTAATGTAGGCCTACTCTTAGTAAGGAAAGTCACTTCATGAAATTTATTTATTCTATATGGCTCTCCGTAATCTCTAAGTACAGTTATGTAAATTTCTCAATGAAACTTCAGCATGGAAAATAGTACATTTCTGGTACATGTAAATAGTGCCTAATTAACTAGTGTATAAACAGATGCTGGATAAATTTTTATTTTTTTCTTTGCCCTAAGTTATGAAGATAATGTATTTATGTAAACTGAAGTAACGCCATAAATTACTGTACAGAAGTATTCTAGGCTATGTATTCTTAAGGTTTTGATTAAAACATTATTTCATACAGTTCTTGCCTGCCATGGTGTACTCTACGCATTCATACTTCGATAAAAGTGTCTTGCACGAACGTATTCACTTAAATGCTCCAAATCGTTCCTATTTTTGGTAAAGTGGTCACGGTTTGCGCAGCAGCTGCTTCCCCCACCTCCCCCTCCACAAAAATACCGAATCCTTCCTGTGGTAACACAGGTTCGATTTCCGGTTAGGTCAGCCATGGTTTTTACATGTGGAAATCGTGTAGGACGATCCCGTTGCTGGGTGGTTTTTATGCGGAGATATCCCGATTTATCCGCTTTTCATTCCGGCGCTGCTCCATCCTCAACCTTGTCGGTTCTCGAGCCATTGCTGTTACGGCAGCTGTATGGGTAAAAGTATTTATCACGTTCAAGGCCTTGAAGTGCGGAAGCGATATGGACTAGACAGCACGCTCATCACACCCCTCTCTCTAGCCTCTAGACGTTAATATTCCACTGTACCCCTCATGTATAACTTCTTTGTTTTGAAGTCGTTATAATTTTTTTAGGGTACACATAAAATATGTTTGCTTGTAGAACCAATTGTATGTATATGTCCTTTAACATTTCCGTCGTAAATTTGCATTTAGAATATAAAACAAATTTAGTGCAAACATGATAAAGAATGCACACTTTAAATTTGTTCTTCAAACAAGCAGAAACGCCCATTTTGCCATTTTCAGCTGCTATAAAATATGCTCTTATGATTAGTAGTGAACTTTCGTTAAATGCTGTTCCTAAGCAGACATCACTCATGTACGATGGAGCAGTTCTTGAATAATCTAGTACTGGTTGAAGCTCTACACACCTGGGCATAAGCGGCCATCTTAAAAGCCGCCATAATCACGTCACTGTATGTATACAGCTGTTAAATGTTGCCACTATTCTGAAAATTTTAAGCAATACACTGGCTTTCTTTCATGAATGGTTACAATGTTGAAATGCATTCTATTAAATGAACGAAACAGAACAAAACATGCAATTATTCTATACAAGCAAAAATTACTTTTTGAGTGACTTTTAACAAATCTGTTACTAAGAAAACCATTTAGAAACAAAAAACCGCTCTACATTCTGTGTTAAAGGAAGGTTATTCCAATTTTAATACGGTAACTGATGAAAATGGTGAATTTTAGGAAAATTCTAGAGTTAATGGAAATGTGTTTGGAAAAAACACCGGAAATGCTTAGAAATGCCATTCCTCCTAATAATTAATCATTATCCGCTTGTTTGAAAAAAGTTACGTTATAATAAACACATTACTATTGGAACAGTCAAATTACGTACCTAAACTGTTTGAGGTAAGTTGTACTTTCTGCAAATAGGTATTGTCGCAGTAATTTACTTTGTATCTTCAAAGTTCGGATCCAAAACTGGTCTTAAGAGACGCTTTCTTATCTTCTGGGAGTCGAGCAGTGATTTCGGGGTAATCTATTTATGGAGTCTAAGCGGTGACTTACGATTTTATTCTTGGAAAGTGTGATGTAAAGTGGCACGAAATTTTCCTGATCAATGTTTTACGAATCAAGATGATATTTTTCTTCATACAGCATTTTAAGGAACCCAAGTGGAACGTTAACATGCGTGCTGTATTAAATGGAAACATTGAAGCATTAGTTCGAATTGTTGTTTTCTTTATTTAACGTAAAAAAGAAACACAGTTAACACACTACTTCACCTTTCATGCAGCACACAAAATTACTTAATAACTCATCATCTGTCTTTACACTTCAGCTGTAGGCAAATATATTGATTTTGTTGTTGCAGACCAAAATCTGGACTCTTGGGAAAGAAGTTCCAGGGATTTCCTTTAACATTCAGAAAGTCTTTAGTTAATGTCTTCAATAATTTAGTTATTTCTTTGAATTTAATATAAAACTTTCTTCCAGATTGCTCTTGTGGATGTCCTGAGAGCTCTTAGCATCAATCCTGATGGTGTTGTGGGACACTCGATAGGAGAGCTAGTGTGTGCCTACGCTGATGGCTGTCTGACTGCAGAACAAACAATTCTCACTGCTTTCTTCTTAGGAAAGGGCCTCCTTGAAGCCAAACTGCCGCCAGGATCCATGTTTGATGCTGGTATGTTGTATCCCATAGTTGTGAGGCTTTAATTTCGAGTAAAATTATGTCTATTTAGCATAAGGTGAGATCTAAAATTATTCTTCAGCACAAATTCTTTCGAACTGCTGTTGACTCTGGATTGCTAAAAAATATTATGATGTGTAAATAGATATACATCTATACACACATACATCCATTAATATTTGGCTTAATGTGAACTATTTTATATAGAAAATTGTTTTGAATCTTATAAAATTTTTAGCACCCATACGCAACATTGTTTGACAATAAGAAATCATTGAAATCAAAGAAATTTTTTCATAGGTTAAAATTACAAAGTAACGATTGAAATTGTGTTAACCGTGTGTAATTTATACTTCGGCTTTGTTTATGAATATTATTTATTAGAATTGTTTGTGTTTAATGGCAGTGTTCAACAATAAAACTACTTCACATTCAAATATTTCAAAATGTTAGTATTTGAGATAAAGTGATGTTAGTTTCATTGATTTTCCATGCAACCCACATCACTGAAAAATTTAGGCTACTTTAAATAAAACTAAGGAATTTAACTGATTATTTTGACCTTAAAATCATATTTTCCGACTTTGTTTTATTTTATTATTAAAGAATTTTAAGAAACGCACAACCTCACGGCAAATAAATGTAATCAATGATTGCGGTTTTCCTAATACAGGATCTTAAACATCGAAATTTACTAAAAACAGAGTATACGTGGGTGTGTGTGTTATTAACTAAGTGGAGATAATCTTATTTCACGTATCTGTTGCTTTATACATGCAAGTGAAAACACATACACGCGTGCACACACACAAACCAACACACACACACACACACACACACTATAATAAAGCTGTTTTAGAAGCCCCTTACTGATATAGTAAAAATTTATTTAATATGGCCTTGAGTAAAATTATCTGTTAGTCACTACACAGGTATTGATTTTAAAATGTATTTTAAAGTTGTAACTAGGTAGCTAATACTATTTAGAATTAAAATAAATCTAGGTGAACCGTATCTTATATACATGCACTAGCTCGAGTTAGTTTATAATCATGGCTGTTCATAGAGTTCTACTTTGCTGAAAGAATTCACTGAAAAAAATACTTATTAGTCACTGCAAAATATTTTACCAAATTATTTTGTAGTGGTTACAAAATGTTTTTGTAGTCACTGCAAAACTTTATTGATTTTTTGGTGGTCACTACAAAAAAATTTGGTAAGGTCTATTTTAACAAAATATTTTGCAGTGACTAATAAGTATTTTTTTCAGTGTTCTACATATAATCTGTGATACATTTCTTCATTATAATGTTCCTACATCTTGATTAGCTTCCTGATATTTGTAGAGGGTACTTAATGTGTGCCAATGTTACTGTCCTTCATTTGCCAGAACACTACAGAATGATGTTATAAAGGTAAATAATATGATCTTATGTATATGTATAGGAACATGTGATAATTCACGAAGGCAGCAAATTGTCACCAAGCGGTGGTGCGTTAAGTGTATTAGTGAGTTTACCTACTCCAATCGAAATACACGTACAAAAACCAGCGCAAACAACAGAGCATAACTCTACTATTCTCCGAAATCACAAATACCTGATGGTAGACCATAACCAGCTGATCGAGATAATAGGAGAGTGAGACATCTGGCACATTTAGCTGTGTTGTTGTTTATGGTGGTTTTGCGAAACAAGGGTTGGCATAGTAGACTGTTCGGTTGTATGTCACACAGTTATAGGTGGCTGTAATAATATGAGTTGAAAATACATTTCGGAAACAAATTTCAGTGTAATGTTTTGTGTTTGAGGAAATTAGAACTAAGGTGACAGTAATATTTTTATCTTAGAATTAAATATTAAATAATCTGTATACTGCAATTTGATTGGTCGACTGTTTTTTAATGAAACATTTAAACTTACTACAGTACCAACAACAACAATCGGGAATGAGAGTTGAAGAGTTTTCGTGACCAGCACCAAATACCACAATACCAACTCCAATAACCATCAGGCAGTTCTGCAATTGCATATTTGTGCGGTAACCTGTCTTTCAACTGTCTCAACACCAACAACAAACAACAACCATCAATTGTGTCAGAGGCCGGATTGTTTCAAAGTTCCAATTCCACAACATCTCATAGATGACAAATTGGTTTACAATCGTGAAAGTTCAGAGACAAATATCTGTACAATTTTATCTACGCAATAATCGGCGCTTCTGACAAGTGTTACAATCGTACAATCTGGATAGGGATGAAATCAACACCCTCATACATGTCCTTTCAGAAGGCCTGAGTCATTTTACACTCACCCTGTTGCATAAACATCACTAAATGACACTACAGTTTCAGTTATAAAAAAAATTGAATTGCACATTTAAAAATGTATGAAATTCAGTGTAAAACACTTGAATATGCTTTATGTTTTGTTTAAGAGAATAACGTTTCGGTTTTTATTTTAGAGATATCGTCAGAGCAGATTCAGCCGAAATTACCTTCAGAAATCGATGTAGCGTGTATAGGTGGCAATGAAAACTTGACACTCTCAGGACCGAGAGAGGAAATGAAAAGGTTAAAGAACGTGCTTGAAAATGATGGTATTTTTACCACAGAAATTTCATCGACAGGAATAGCTTTCAATAGTCGTTACGTCAAGGCCGCTACTCATACGCTAACAACATATGTAGAAAAGGTAAGTTTTACACATAAGTAGAACAATAAGTTATCCTTGTATTAAAATTTCTATAAAAGTTACGTCTCTGCACTGTAAACACGTTAACACTGGAGAGTAGATACAAATAGCCGATTCGGAGAATGGGACAGAGGGGCGAGGTACCGGCCGGCCGGCATTTAGAGTGACGTCACTCCTGCCAAATTTTTTTTATGAGTTCTGATCTTTTGTTTATGATTTTTGTGTCTGATGGTTATATTTTAACCTGCTACTTTTCAACGGTCATTATGTTTACTTCACCTCGGAGCCGCCATTTTTGTATTGACGCCTCGACCATGCTCGGTAGCCCTCCGCAATTATCAGCTTGGCAGTCGTATTGTTACTGGGAGTCACCGCCAAGCTCGCAGATGCTACTTGGTACTAGAGTAGCAGCCGTGAACGCTGCACTCGTTCGATTTATCAATCGTTTAGTATATGTATCGCCTGCTAGGCGGCGCTGCCGTAGCCGCCATATTAGTTCTCAAATTGGATGCCAGGATCGCTTCACTAGTTCGATTAATCTATTATTTAATTCATATGTAGCCTACTAGGCAGCACTAGTGTCACTATGTATGTAAGAGTTGCCTAGACGATGATATCACCCTTTTAATATTAAAAGAGTGTAACTCAAAAAATCCGTTGTCAGAGTGGAGCCCCAAACCGTCGGAACTTGCGTCACACAAATGACCACTTTCGGCTACCAAGGCATTGCCGAAACGGAAATTTAAATGTTCAATTTAATAAATGTGATACTTTATCTTTTGTCATGTTGGTATTATCAGTTCATTAGTTTCTTATTGAAATTGATTGATGTATTTCATTTATTTACTTTGAACTAGATATATTGAATATTTGTTTTTTCCTTTGACCCTACTCAGACATTTATAGCAGCGATTATTTAAAAAATTAATATTTCCCTAAAAATAAATTTAAAGTATTTGTCGTCCCTCTGATTGGCTCTTGGTACCACACCTTGCCACTGGTCTCTTAAAAACAGACATACCTATTCACCCACTATCCCTTTTAATTAAAACCAACTACCTATTTACTAGTTATTAATATCTGGATTCGCCAACTTCTGGATTCACCTTAATATGGATGCAATATTACCTGGAGTGATAAATGTCTAGATTCTCTGTTATCAAGATTTTGACTCTTGCATAGATCGTGACACTAGCGATGCCAAGTCAGCTACACACGTATTAAATAATCGATTAATCGTAGTAGTGGAGCACCCATGGCGGTCAACTCGAGAATCAAGTAGCATCAGCGACTCTGGCAGCGAATCCCAGTATTAATATGGCTGTTGAGCCTAAATTTGCACATGGTTTCCGAGCATGTCATCGCATCAGTGCAAATATTACAGCTCTTAAATTATGTAAACAAATGACAGTCAAAGAGCTGCATGTAAACAATATGGTCAACATGACACGAAAATAAAAAATAAAAAAGAACAGAATAATAATAAGAAACCAAAAATTTATCAAAACCAAAAATATATCGAAAACAAAATATCAAAATCCTTGAACCAAATACAATATGGTCGTGACGTAATTCAAAATGGCGGCCATCAGGTGACTTGCGCCTGTGCGCCGGGCTGTATTTCCAATTATCAGCATTTTGTATTTACTTAGGAGTAAAGTAAAGATTTCGTCATCACTGAGGTAGAAAACGTGAAAAACCAAATTATATACTGGAAAAGACAAAGATAAATTGCACTCTCATTGTATGCAGTGTAGGCGATCATTGTTAACAGTACACACAATACATAACAGCAAACTTCGTGAGAAAATATGTTGTCAGTTTTAAATATACATTAGCTAAATTTCGTGAGCAAGAATCCATTACGCAAAATTAGGGCATCGGAAACATTTCATCAACCTACTACAATCCTGGGAAAAAAAAATGTTTCGTCGAATTGTTATTGGAAATTATTTTACTTATATAACCTTTACTTGCTTTCCTTGTTGACTACTTAAATACTGTTGACGTAAGACAATATTTAGGCACCAACTACTTAATGTCTCACCATCCTTTCGTAAAATAGTAAGGCACTTTATTTTAATTTACTACAAAATGTGTTATAGTTTATCATTTCCTAATTAACATTAAAATAGATCCGGTAAGGGAATGTTTGTAAAGGAACGATGGAATGAAGAAAGACAGTAAAGTGTGACAACATTCCTAGAGTAGGTGCTCTGGAAGTAGCCACCTTTCACCTCAAAGCAGGTATACAGCGACTCCAAATTGTGAAAGGCACGAGTACAGAACAAGCTGCGGATGGCAAAGAATGCTGTGACTGTGTTAGCCTGAAGTTCTTATAGTATGTGCGGGTTGTTGCTGTAAACCTGTCTCTTTAGAGCTACCCTTTAGAAGCAACTACAGACAGATAAATCTGGAAAACAAAGAGGCACCTTATTTATCTTTGTTTTAAAGGATTTATTTATGTCCTCCGGTTTTATGCTATTAGACTTTATAAGGGACTACTTACAAATTATCTAAACCTAAGTAAACGACACAGACATCCACGACCGTGCTGGGATTCGAACCCAGGAACTTTCGTACCGATGCACAGTGTGATATTTTCGCAATATAGTTGGCCAAAGATCTATTTTGCAAAAATTACATATGGGTATAAGCATCACATATTTCCATAGTAGAATAACCATATTTTGTAGAAGTGACATTGTTTTCCCGGTGTCTAAGTTGGCTGTGTGTGGATACACGTCACAACTTGTTAAAACATACATGCAGAGGTGGTAGTAGAGCGCGCTGCGAGACTAGTTGCTTGTCTTTGCTTGCCCAGTACACGCGTCGCATGAGACAGTTAACGGCTGTTTGCAGTACGCATATAATTGGTGACACAATGTGTGTGTGTGTGTGTGTGTGTGTGTGTAAAGGTGGAATTTGTTGAGTTTAGCTGTATATTCTGGACTAAGCAGAGCCTTGAAACCATAAAGAATGTGATATTTCATTCATTATTCCATATTATTCCAAGGTGAAATCACATGCCCCTCCAAGGTGGACTACTTTGTAAATCGTGAAAATAATTTTGCACATATTTGCGCACAGAGCTGATTTTAGCATTTTAGTACAATGCCATTTAACATTTCCCATCAAACATTATATAATATATGGCTAGTTACCTCACGTCCAACACGTTTAAACGCCTTACTAGAGTACGTTTTGCAATCAGTTGATCAACACGTACTGTCTGATGAAACACTATCAGTTATTAAGGCAAGTCTGAGAATATTTTGCCACAAAATTGAAGAGAAATGGAACAAAGCATCAAGACATCGCGAATGTTTTGAAAAAAATAATTCTTCCTGGCTACAGAGGAGTGTCAACTTTGTTGATGTAATACTATCTCCACATTAGCACTTCGCAAAGCCAGCGGGGTAGGCCACAAAAATCGTTTACTGAATGCAGTTTAAAATTAAAAAAAATTAAAATGTCTACTTGAACAAACAAGTCAAGAGGAGCTATCGTTGGCCACGGAAATGAAGTTGTGACAAGAAGGTAAGAGGGATTCTGCTACAGTTGTCCGGCAGCTTACAAGTGCCTCGCCCCAGAGGGGGACAGCAATGAAGATGCTAAGCATTCCTTCAAACACAAGGCAAGGCACAAATTTCTCCAGATGAAGCTCTGGCTTTAATAGTTGATGCAAATCTCTCAACTCACCAATGTAATATTATTCGTAACAACTGCAAAATGTTGCACAACGATCTTTATCCTGCCTACAGTAAAGTGAGAACTGCTAAAGAGAAATGTTATCTTTTAGGAACACTTGTCACAGAAATATCAGCTGAAGTCCCACTACGGTCTCTTGTAGACCACACAATCAAAAGATTAGCAGATGTTCAAAAAGACTTTTTCATGACAGATTTATCTGAGAACGCTGAACTAGAATTTGTGTTAAAATGGGATTGCGATCAATGGATCTGAACAAAGCAGATATAAGCAAAGATTTTCTGATGAAAGTCAAACTGATTTCAGTCTATTTTTAATTTCTATGGTGCCAATCCAACTGATTACTGTACAATACAAACAAATAATTTGGCATAACCCAGCATCATAATCAACAAGACATTGCAGACCAATTAAATTGATCTTCGCTAAAGAAACAGTGCAAGTGATAATGGATGAAACTCAAAGAATTCAGGATCAAATCAGTAACCTGAAACCTACACAAATGCATGTCAACAACACAGATGTCATGATAAGAACTACATTAATTCTCTGCATGATAGACGGAAAAGTCTGCAACGCTATTTCATCATGTGCTTCTACTCAAAGATGTTATTTATGTAGAGCTAATGAATGACTTACTTTCTATTTTGGCTAAATCTGTTAATAGAGACTATCCAGCATTTGGTTTATCTCCTCTTCATTCTTGGATACGTTTCCTTGAATGCATCCTGCATATTTCATGCAGACTGCAAATACAGAGCTGGCGGGTACGAGGAGCAGACAATAAAAAGACTGTTGCCGAGAAAAAGAAACAGGTGCAAGAAGACTTCCGAAATGAACTGGGGTTGCTTGTCGACTATCCGCGACAGCAAACTGGAAATACGAATGATGGCAACACTGCTCGAAGATTTTTCAAACATGCAGAAATATCTGCAAGAATTACCGGTGTTGATGCTGATCTCATTAAACATTTTCATGTTATACTGGAGGTGTTAGGGTCAAGATTCAAGGTCAATATTGCTAAATTTGAGATACATGTAAAACCACAAGAGAATTGTATGTGAACAGATATCCTAGGTACCCAATGCCAGTTAGTGTACACAAAGTTTTATGTCATGAAACATATGTCATCTCTGCTTGCATTATCCCAATATGCCAGCTCTCGGAGGAAGCCCAAGAGAGAAGAAATAAACACAACAGAACATACCGAGAATTGTTTACGAGGAAGACATCACAAATTCACACCAATACCGACCTGATTCACAGACTTCTCATTTCCTCTTACCCAGTTATTGTGAGTTTAAGAGTCCACCATACAACAAAACGCAGTCGTATGAAGAAAGAAGTGATCGATCTATTGGAGGCGCCTTCATTGCATTTGCAAACTGGAGAACACAGTCATTCATCGCATGACCTAACAGATCAATTGAGTAGTAGTGGCTCAGAAAATAGCGATGCCTAATTTGACGTATCGCACTTCTGGCACTGTGATTATTTCATTTACATTGCAAGTGTTTTCTTCAAACATATTTTATTGCTACTAATTGTAAGAATAACTATTATTGCAGTGCGTCATATATATTTCCTATTAAATCAAGCAATATAACATAAGTTAGTAAATTTACTACTATTTTCATTTATGTACATATCATTTATTGATTTGTGCGAAGGCATCTTACATTTTCTGTATCAAGTGTTTGCTTTTTATTTCTGTGGTTGCAAGTTTGTTCTTAATTTCAGTTTGGTTTCCGTATGTAAATACATGCTAATGGCCTGTAATCTACCTTGAAACACACAAAATATGTATTGGTAAATAGCAATTATCTTGTTCCAAGTAACTTGCAGAAAATAATATTATTGCAATGAGCTATGTGTAATATTTTGTTTCATATGCTTTATGAATTAAATGACAATTTATTAACCTATAAGTGTTAATATATATTAATATTTGTATTTATATTAATATTTATATTTTCATTTATTGATTTGTGCTGGGGGTATCTTACATTTTCAGTATCAGGTATTTGCACTTTGTTTGTGCAGTTATTTTCAGTTTGGTTTCTATGCATGTACATTACAACTTGTAATCTACCTTGAAACATACATTTTCATTCTCTTGTGTTCAAAACATATAATAAATTGCATTATTATACGTAACTTTTACATACATACTTTTGTCCTCCTAGATTGTGAAATTACCACACTGTGCGATGGCCGGAATGCTACCGAACCGACCAAGTTATGGAGGCCGGCACGAGGAGGCTTAGGCTGGTTTGTTCTGGGTTAATGAGAGGATCATGCTGGAACACCGACTCAAATGCGCACGATGGTTGCACATAATATATACGCCGTGACACCATCCTGCAAGAAGTAAACTTAGTTGTCTCATCCTTCGTCAGTTTTTCAGCATAACAATTAAACATGTGTTCTATGTAACGAGCCAATTTTACGGTCTCATGGAAGAACACAACTTGATAATACAGCACATCATACACAGAGATTTTAAGAATGAAATGAAGCGTCCGTTAATAAAAGAGTACTAACCGCGGACCAGTGATGCATGTTATGGAAGTGTACGTACCCTCACAGATGTAACCACAATTCATTGAAAAAAAAATACATAATCATCCTGCAACAACTTCTGAGTGATGTAACACAGAGACCACTCTCAGAACTGCGTTCGATCTGCTGTGTTCACATTCAGTAACTAATGCATAACTAAATTTGTACACTCGCAGGTGCACGTCATGCTACAGGATTCACATACAGGTTGACTGGGACACCAGTAACTGTTGCGTCAAACGCCGATACGGTTTTCGTGGACTGTGTATCAATATATGCTTCGCTCGGCCACCTTTGCATGGGTAAAGGCGCACATTTTGCTTATTTAGCACGAATCTGGCTGCATGCCATTTTGCGAGAAGCTTTTACATGACTGATTTGACAGGGGAATTCGCTGTAACCCCGCCAAATTTGAGCTCTGTCATAAAAAATTCTGCACACAGCTTCCAAGAGCCGTGGCGTGAAAATTGATGGTCCAGCTCGAAAAGAAAATAACTAAAAAATCCAAGTTTTGAGCAAAATTAATGAAAAGTTTTTGTGTCTTGCTGTAAAAAATTGTTAATCAACCTACGCGTATATTATGGTGGTTGAAAAGATTACTGTTTACGTTTGGTAAACTTATTTTAGTTTAAATTAAATGAAATTATATTTTAGCTTTTTAATTATAAACAGAAAAATGTTCTATATTATTAAACCCAACGCATTTACGTGTTGTTTTCATTTCAACTGGGTAGACATGTCTTCACCACAAAAATACGCTGTTGAACAATAAACACCATGCCGACTATGGATTAATTGTCATACTGGAATGTATTTCCTCTACCCTCTAGCATTTGTACACATTTCTCACGTCTTGTGTTTTGAGCTCCTCGCCCTCTATATTAGTTCATCAGTTTACTCCTTCGTCACTCTTATATTAGTAAGTAACTGTAGAATAGCTCCCTTAATGTTCTAATATGTCAGTGGTAGTTGACTGTCCGCTTGATCTTGAAAGTTCTTATTATTTTTGTGGTTTTTTGTTTGCTGATGTATATTACATACGTGGTAATGCAGCTTATTATTGTATTTCTGCAGATAATACCGTACCCTAAAAAGAGATCTTCACGATGGATAAGCACAATTGTCCCTGAATCCAACTGGGACACTTCACGAGCACAGTTTTCTTCAGCTGCTTACTTCGTCAACAGTCTGCTGTCTCCAGTATTGTTCCAGGAAGCATTGGATCATATCCCACACAATGCCATAGTCGTTGATGTGACAATGAAGTGTTTCCTGAAAACCATGCTGAGCAGACTGATACCAATTACTTGCACAACCATAGAACTAATGAGTAGCACTCCTGAAAACAGTATCGAAAGTCTTTTCTCCAGCTTCGGAAAGTAAGTTATTATAAATTATACATTTAACTTAAGTAAATTGATTTATTACTAAATAAAAGTTGAACTAATAATCATTATTAGGTACATATCAAATAAGATTTTATGATAACAATACCAAAACTTGTTACTAACTTAACTCAGTTTTGCATTATAATAGTAATTATTATTATTTAGTTAAGAGACATTTGGTTTTGTTTTTCCTCTCATATTACTTTTTCATTTGTTTTTCTATGACCATCACGCTATACGGGACTATGAAAAAAAGCTATATTTTTCTCTTTGTATTAATCTGCCTTTGCAATAAAATAAAGAAGAATATAGCTTGAATGTCTTACTATATAAAAGAGAACACTGACTGATTGACACTGACTACCAAACTGGCTGACTAACATATCAAACTGCAGCCCAAGCCACTGAACCTATAAGCGTGAAATTTTTTGTGTGGTTCCCTCAGGCTGTAGGCGAGTACTAAGAAGAGATTTTTCGAAATTCTACCTCTAAGGGGGGTGAAAAGGGATGACATTTATTTTAGAAGAAACGTCGATAGAGCTTGAAACCTATTGTCTATCGTCGTGACTTTTACTTCAGTGGATGGCACAAAAAAATGTGTATTAGCCAATTTCAGGATTCTTCGAAATTCAACATTTAAGGTGGTGGAAAGACCTTAAATGTGTTTCCGATTAACTATCGATATCTACCTAATTCTTAGGGATAAATAAATGATTTTCACTTCATAATGAATAATTTTGACGTTATGTGGCGCAGCTGTTTATAGCTTAAGTCTGTTGTTCCGGAGGTTTTTGGCTCAAATTCAGTTTAAGGTTGTGCAAATGTGTAATTCTGGCACACTAAAATTGCAAGGCAAATGAAATGAGTGCTATTTGGATAAATTCGTTCAAAAGTGATAAAAATGGATTATGTTGTCCACTATCTACAAGATTCTCGACAGTGTCAGCTCACATATACTGTCTCATTAACCTCGTGGTTGGGGCAACAAATACGTTTATATTTCTGCGAAACATTGAAGTGGAGGTTTTGACAAACAAGTACGTTATTGAGGATACCATCAACAATGTTTGTGCTCGAGGGAAATCGGGCTTAATGCCACGTAAACTATACGTATTTCATTTGTATACCGTGTTATATTTAAGAGTCTGTAATTACCCCATAATGTCAACTGGACTATGACTATAAATAAGGCGGAGTCACTGGTAGTCGAAAGGACAAACTTAAGACTCCTTTTCACATGGACAGCGGTAGATACTTATCCTGCTCCAGAAATAGTTCAACTATCAGCTTGGTCATTCTACGCTTTATGACTGAACTAGCAGTGCACCCGTGGCTACGCTCGCGTGTGTTACTCATAGCAGTTGACATTTGCTTTAATTGAAAAAAAAAAATTTGTACACTTGATAGGTATTCAGTCATCAAGTGATAGATTGACCAAGCTGCTAGTTGAACTAACTATGCAGCAGGATATGTAGCTATAGATGTCCACGCGACTACGCCTGAGTCATATTTATAGTAACAGCAAAGTTGACGTTGTGGGGTAATTATATACTCTTAAATATAAGAGGGTAATCGAATTAAATACGTAGTTTACGTGGTATTAACACTGATTTCCCAGAGAACAACCATGTTGGTGATGGTGCCCTCAATAATATACTTGTTTTTCAAAACTTTCACATGAAGTTAACTGCCGCTAGGCAGTTTTGGCAGGATAATGTATTTCAGAAATATAAACGTATTTGGTGCCCCAACCTTCCTTGAGGTTAGTGAGATGGTATATGTGGGCTGATGCTGTCGAGGAACTTAAGTGGGTATTGGACTGCACAATACATTTTTTCCACTACTGAACGACATCATTCAAATTGTACTGATTTCATCTGTCTAGCAGTTTTTGTGAGTCAGAATTGCACATTTGCACAGCCTTTAATGGAAAATGAGACAAGAACCTGCAGAAAAATTTACCAGAGCTACAAACTCCTGTGCCACATTACGTTGAAATTATTCATGAAAACTAATTTAAAAAAATAAATGTTAATTTGCCTAGGCTCGTAGAGGTTGTACAACACGTCTCAATAAAACGGAAGAAAGAAATTCCTGTATAATTTATTTCACGCTAGTCTTACTTGCTTTTCGGATAGTCTTTCTTGAAAGTTTACAAACTAAGTTTTCTTCTTAATAATTAAGTTATATTATAAAATAAAAAACTTGCATAACTTTTTTTAGGTATTTCCATAAGCATAATTCTGACGTGAACAACACCTCAATCTTAATATATAAAATGAAGTATCCTGACACACTCACTCACTCATCAACACGCAGTCCAAACCGCTGAACCTAGAACCATGACATTTTGATGGAAGCTACCCCTTGCCCCATAGGCACCCACTAAGAATGAATTTTTCTAAATTCCTCTGGATTTATTTTTGTGGGGGTACACAGCCTTAATTACCGGCATTGTGCACCAACTTTTCAACATATCCGAGTATTGTAATCTTTGAGTATGACAAATGTGTAGGCTTTCACAAGTGACCTTGCGTATGCCAGATACTACTTTTGTACAGTAGGTCATACGACTGAATACCGTACATCTTCCGAAACATCTGTGTGGATATTTAAGGCAATCCCTGTCAATGTTTCAACTGTGCAGCAGACAAAACGTCTTAGTCGCAGATTTGTTTTCAAATTAACCGAGTCGTCCGTGGACTTGATTTCGTTTTTAAGCTTGTGCATTTTGTGACATGTTTCAACAACTGTATCACGGGTTGCATTTAACTGAGCAAATAGTACACATCCATTTCTTAGCGGAAGTACCACATTTTGCCTGCATACCAGGCACATAACAATTGTGTACTTTTTTCTGGTAAACAGTGCGTTCTAGGCATTTGCGACCAGAGGACCTTTTTTGTTCCTTACGGTGTCCTCCATGCAGTTTACAACATGTTAGGTTCGTAACGTAATTTTATGCAATTTTAGGGATTCAACCCCAATTAATGTCATGGAAGGAGGTGGTTAGAAGGCTGAAAATATTACATGTTAACGATATCAAAATTATGTTACACCATTCAAAGAATCGTAGCTTAACACCTAACCGTTTGTGATATTTTGACAAAATACGGTATTCAAACTCGATTTTTAAGGGCTTACTACGCCCTTAATATTCACTTTTCATGAAAGTGTCACATACAAATTCTACTTCATTTTGCATGAGGAAACATCTCCTAGAGTTTGGGCTATTTTAATTTCCTTACATCCTGTATACAGAAGATTTATCTTAAAACACATTCCCCGTCTTATCACCTTCTAGGAGACTGAATTTCGAAGTACTCTTGTATCATATTTTAGACTACTTTACTGATATCTCTTGGATGTGAAAAACACGATAATAGGCCGTTGGGTTCAAAATATATCGACAATTAATTAAAAAACACATTTTATCACTTTTCACACTTTTTCACCTCCATAGGTGGGGAATTCCAAAAATTTGTGAAATTACTTTTCAGGTATTTGAGTAAGCATCAATCTTAAACAAAAAATCACGTCACTATACAAAAATCAATGGGATCAATATATAACGATTGTGAATCGAAAACACATTTTACACTTATTTTACCTGTTTGGGACGAAATTACGAAAATAATATTTTAATGTATTTGGGATATTTACTAAAGCATCAATCTAAAGCAAAGAGCACTTCAATATATTGACTGGTGCGATATATATATATATATATATATATATATATATATATATATATATATATATATATATATATATATATATA
>PNEQ01107042.1:0-33102 GCA_003012365.1 Medauroidea extradentata | reverse complement strand
TCAATTTTGTCTCAGTGATACAGACAATTCTTAACAAACACATATTGCCCCATTTTTCTGCTTAGGGGTTGAATTAAAAAAAAACCCTAAAACCGCTTTTTGGGTACTTACGTTAGCAACATTTTGAAGTGAATACCTACTCTCTATCCTGGAGGATTCAATAGATATTGATAGTTAATCGGAAACACGTTTAAGTTCATTTAAACTCCTTAAGTGTTTAATTTCGAACAATCCTGAAGTTGGCTAATATGCATTTTTATGTGTCCTATTAAAGCTAAAATCATGATGATAGGTGGTCGCATTCGTGCTCTATCAACGCTTCATCGGAAACACATTTCACCCTTTTTATCCCATTAGAGGTTGAATTTCCAAAACTCCCGTCTTAGTTCTCGCCTACGACCTGACGGGAATCCCCACAAAAATTTTTACGATTCTATGTCCAGTGGTTTAGGCTGAATTTTGATATATCATTCAGTCAGTCACTTAATATCTCTTTTATATAGAGTGATTTAAGAAGGGACATGCCGTTAATTTTTTTGTTTAATTCAATGTTGACTGTATACTATCTGTGCCAGAAGTCCTAGTAGCTGAGATTACAAGGTGAGGAGGCCCGGGAAGTGACATGCGAGGTAGTAGAATCGTTTTTATTATAAAATTTAAGAAAATGTTTGTACTTTGAACGATTAACCAGGAAGCAACATTTTAATATAATCACATTATATCAAATAGCCCACGTAATACATGCAATCCCTTATTACCAGGGGCGTCCTTTGGGGGGGGGGGGGCAAATCCCCCCCCCCCAGATTTAGAATTTTAAGTGTATAAAATATATTTTTATATTTTGTTACTTAAATAATACTAGCTTAAGCACACAAAACTGAAGTTTTATTATTAAGGTTTCTATACATGCTTAGTTAATTAAAAAAATGTAACAAGGTACCTGTCACTGAAAAAAAAAATCTTGTCCCCCCCCTTTCCCCCAGAAAAATCTGAAATGACGCCCCTGCTTACTAACGAATAATAAAGGCTAAATAATCTTCATAGAAATATGAAATATTTATGTATATTACCACGAAACTAACCTTGTAACATTATTTCCTTGAAGATTGGAAACATTTTGTTTTATCATTAATATCATTGTATTTTCGTGATGGACATAGTAAGAGTGAAGATGTCAAAACAATTAAAATGCACTTTTAATGGAATTTCTGGTAAGAAATACTATTTAATGTATTTCTATTTTTATGTTTTAGTAGACTATTGCAGAGATTCTTGATTATTATACGAAATCCGCATTTCAAACTGTACCGATGCTGTTGTATCAATTTGTATGCTGCAAGTATGTTGGAAATGTATATTATTTTAGAAACGTATAATGTATGGATCGATTGTGTAAATTACAGTGTGTGTTCTTGCTTTTTATATTAATTATTTTTTGGGGGGCTAGGCTCCTTGATTGTTAACTGTCTCTTTGTAAAACTTCGCTAAAACGTGTAACGAGTATGGTATATTGTATTTGCTATTTCATTGAGTCTACAACATTTTGGAGGTGATATTTTAATATCTTTGTTCAGCTATTATTATTGTTTTAAATTGCAGTGAATTGTGTTTATTACGGACTGATAGTTACTGTTTGTTTTGTTTATTAATTGCCCGTGAGAATATTTATTAACCCATTTTGTATCAGGTTAGTATGCAGACCATCCATTTATTTTGATTATTTGTAATATTTGTTTTAATTTTAACATAACCATAAATTTAGTTTTGTGTTTTCCGAATTTATTACGTGTGTCAGGAAGTTTAGTAATGTATAGTTTTCTTTTGTATGTAGGTTAATTTTCTCGTTCGCGATTTTGCTTTGTCTATGGGCGCCACGAGGAAAAGAAGATTGGTGGCAACTTCAAACAATGACGGATGCGGAATAATTATGCCAGGGGGTGTAAATAGCATAGGGAACTACTGTGACCCATAACTAGTTCAGTGTACGCTCATTTCAGCGCTGTGAGCGAGTGAGAAATGAATGCATTCTTGGAAGTTTTCAACTTTTCATTTGTAAAATGGCGGTTTGTTTGTTATAGCGTGCGGTGGGAGAGGTTATTTTATTTTTTTCATTTCATTGTAATGTAATTTTATATGAAGTCAATTGGACCAGGCAGCAACAATACGAAACATGTAGATTTTTCGTTATTTTGGCTTTATATTCTGGCTTTAAATTGTTGAAATGAGTGGGGTGACGAAATGTTGTGTTCCTAGCTGCGACTATAAATTTTCCGTTCGGCACCATTTCCCCATGTACAAAGAAGAAGTTTACAATCTTTTGTTAAAAAGAATTGGTAATAATTTATTTGACTTCCATTCAGAGAAGGTGTACAAATATAAAGTGATATGCGACCGACATTTCAGCGATATGTGCAAGATACTAGGTTCAAAGAAACAAAGGTAAATTTTGCAATTGAAAGTAAACAAAGATACCTACTGTTAAGGAACACATTGAAGGTTAGAAATTATAAAATGAGAGACAGGTTTATGAATATGCACATTTTTGTACCCTGGAGACAGCATTTGATATTTTATACCCTTTTATTTTGTTAATACATAATGTCATATACTTTGAATTTCAATACTGATACGACAAAATGTTTTCAGCAACCATGTTCAGAAAGTCAGTTCATTGTTCATCGGAAGGTTAAAACTGGTGGATATAGGATGATCCCCAGTCAGCCATGCAAATCTATGGAAAAAATTTTGAATGCATACAAATTTATTTTTTTTAACCTATATTTTGTAAGTACAGCTAAACGTTAATCTAAATTAGATGAAAAAACTGGGTTATCTGTTCAGCCTAAAGTAGAAATCCTTGCAATAGCAGTAGAAGTGAATTATGGCATGAACACTTTTCTCCCCCTCCCCTGTTCTTGAGTTATAAGATAATTAAAACAATTATAACTTATGAGGACATTGACCGGTTTGTGTCAATTGTGAATAAATATCATAAGGGTTGATTAGAAAAACTTTTAGTTGAGTTGCTTGTACATACTAGATTAATACAGTAATGTCAGTAATTTGTGTAATCTGAAAAAGACTAGTAAAACCAGGGTCTCGTAGTTTTAAGCCATCTCATGCTCTAATGACCACAGGTGAATGCATTGGGGAGTGGGGATGGAACATTGTAACTAGTTGAAGTTGACCAATCATGCCTTAAAATTAATACTGGATATTAAAATTAATATTTGAAGCGCCTTGGTATTTTATCCTGTCGTATTGCTTCCGAGTACAATGTCCATCTGCGAAGAGTTTTTACTTGTAATTATCAACACAGTTGGCAGTTTGTAAATATGTACATCAGATTTAATATGGTTGGTTTATGTATCTGAAATGTTTGTTGAAAATTTCTATACATGTGGAGGAATGATTTCATAACAACATAGGATTTTTTTAGAGCTTTAACTGCTTCTAGAAAGAAACCAATCACAGAGTTACTTTAGGTTTGGTGATCCATTCTGATTTTGAAAAATTTCTCGTTAATGTCGTGTGATTTGTAAGAGTCAACAATTAAGAAACGGTGAGTTGTAATTTGAGTGCCTCATTCAATGGGCTAACTTAACTCTCTCTTTCTCTCCATTCATTCTCTCTCCTCTCTTTCTTTTCCGTGCATGTATGTCTGTCTGATGTATATATCATGAATATATGGATTTCCTTTGATTTTTTACTGATAAAGTTTTTTTCATTGGCATGTCAACATTGAAATGGATTTATTATGCTACCATTCAGCTGTTGAAAATGAATCCTAATAAACAAGTACTATAGGTCACTCGTGCATATTAGTACGTAGTACCCTCTTGACCCGAGCACTTACATTAGTTACATGTACGGCCGTTTGGTGCTGCTGTGCTAGTCATAGAATGGGGGTCGATGGTGCTCACACCTCTACCGCAATCAGTTTGCATTCTATCTAATATATATCTATTTTTTATAAATTACGCCTTGCTAAAATCTGCGTAAACTGGCATCATTGTAAGGCTAAGCAAATTAATGGGTTACCAGTTTGAAGTACATAAGTAGGACAGCCGAGTCATGTAGAAGTAATTTGTGCTGTAGGCATCGAAACATTAAATTTTGAGTGAGCAAGATTGGAAGCCAGGGACTAAAGATTCCAAGGGAGCCATTGTACTGCAGATAAGTAAACGCTACTTACGGTAATGATGCCATTCAAGTTTTTTTCTACTACAGTTTGCAAAGCTTTGAACTGTCAATATTTTGGTGTAGCCTAAACAGAATTAATTTTGAAGAAAACAAGTTTGGACATTGATTTTTTTTGTGAACAAAATTAACGCCTAAATTCAGAGGTCCTGAGATGTTTAAACTGACTAGCTACCAGCACATTGCTATTTTACAAATATGTATCAATTTCGATTTAAGTTAATTGCCCAAGAGAGAGAGAAACTTTAAAGACGGTATAATTTATGAATTTACAATAGTACAATGCAATACTTTCACATATTTCGTTCTAGTATTTTAAAATCACCGTTCAAGATGCTACTTAGCTCAACTTTCATTTTCATTTTGCTGCAAACTATATTAATTTTTAAAGTCAAGTAAATTTCTAAATATTTAATTTAAATATTGTAAAGATGTGTGCATAAATACAGAACTATGATTTTACCATTCAGTTTGGTGCCCTGAATACACTTCTCTCTTTTATAGATCTCAGTCAGTACATATATATACACATTTGTCTCTCTATGTATGTCACAAATTCCGAAACGTTCCTAGACCCCTACCCGCAAAACATTGCAGTATTGTTGCCGCCGAGTATTTTTGATGCCTTATAAACCTTTATTTAGTTGCTTTATACACGCACTACTTGCAAAATAAAGATGAGGAACAGCTAACCCTTTATTAGAACGTGAAAGTAAACATTTGTAGAACTAATACAAATTAAACTACACGGTAATAATATCGACTAATAATACACCGACATCATATATGTTTGTGGCACAATGTCACTAGTTTTACTCCACATTAAATTTATCATTAGCTATGTAAATTAAATATTATCCACGGTTATTCTCTACTAAAGGCGGCTAAGAATTTGATAACCGCAATATCTTGTTGCGATTTATGTCCTTTTTCCCCATAGCCTTCGCTTGCCGTTGCATGACACCCACACTATCTTCAGACACCTGCGCGAAGGCCTGCCTGCCGAACATACCCGAAGCGGGACTTACAAAATTTCTGCCTTCACGAGTTGGCCCATTTGTTGTGTCCATGACAGTACATTACACAGCGCTTTGTGTATCTCTGGCTGCCAACTAAATATTATTATTGTAATGCTTAAAAATTCAGAGTATCTTGTACTGTAAAAAAATATATAAACCTAATTTAAATATGTCGTAGATTCGTAACTAAGACACGTGTGTTTGTATTCAATGCAAGATTTCACATGTTAAATAAATATTTTCTTAACTTAAAAAAAAGATAGCAAACATTTGAAATTTTTCGTTTGTGTTTAGATAATACTAATATCACAGAGTTTTAGTATTAAAATTTTAGTAGAAAATAAGACGTGTAAGTGACACTAATATACTTGCATCTGAATTCTTTTATATAATTTTTTCAGAATGTATAATGCAGGACTGCAGCCAGACTTAGCCAAGTTTCACCCCATAGTTAGCTATCCTGTCTCGAGAGGAACACCAATGATAGCACCCCTAGTGGACTGGGATCATTCTGAGGAGTGGACGATTGCTTCGTTTGACAAGGTACATAGTCATGATTAATTAAATATGAGCTCTCAGTGGCAAGTTATATCAATGCATACTTCTGTTCTGTATGTTAAGCTATGGCAAATGCTAGATAAAATTCTAAACAGGTGAGCATGAATTGTTTCTTGATTTGGAATCAACAAATATACTAACTCAGAATAAAATATTATCTTTCAATATAACAAATACAAAACACTGGTACAATCCACCAAACATATACTGATTCTGCTGCCGTCTCGTATGGACACATACCGTATTTGTCGGCATATAGGACGACCCCGCATATAAGACTGACCCCGCATATAAGACGAGTCATGGTTTTGAAGTTGCAAAATCTTAAAAAAAGTAAATTACTAATTTAGAATTTCCCGACAGAAAAATATTTTTTTTCCTTTGCCAGAAACACTAAAAATTCAGTTTAAATATTTTCAATGCATTTATTATCGGCATGTAAACATCATAGTAGACACATAAACGAATAACATTGTCTAGTACTGCTCTCCGCGCGCTCAAGAGCCAAGGAAATGCACGGCGGCAGCCGGTGATATCTGCATTTGCGGGCAGGTGTGCGCGACTTGGTAACGCCGGCCTGAGGCACGCCGCGCACTACATGGCAACGCCGGGCAACAACAGCTGCTTGCAAGGTCATTGCATTCCTGTGCGCTGTTGTCTGCTAGCCTAGTACTAGATGGTAGACACGTGAATGTGTGGTACGGTACCTAGATCCTCGTTTTTTCCGCCCGAGAGTCTTGTGCTTACGAGACAAAGGATGAAAGTATGCGGACCTAGATCCTTGTTTTCTCTGCCCGAGAGTTGTAGGCTGGCGAGACAAAGTATCTCGGCACGCGCTCGCATCGATCGCCGCTTCACTGCGAGGAAGTGTCCTTTATTATGAATGACGCTCATCAAAATTTTGTACCATAAATGTTATTAAAATAAGCGGGGCACTCGTTTTCATTTGTGACAAAAAACGCAATTCCTTGAAACATCATACAACTCTACGGCTTACAGCTTAGTTTTCAAACGATTTTTGCCTACCAAAAATTTTTGTACCTTCATATAAGACGAGTAGCAATTTTTGAGGGTCAAAAATATGTAAAAATTGTCGTCTTATGTGCCGGCAAATACGGTACATTTTCTTAAAGCAACGCACCAGAATATCAGACTAATCATGGATGAAAGTGTACAATACTAAGGTAGTGATTGTAGATCTAAGATATATGGGAGGGAGATTTATCACATCAGAAAACTGTGTATTTGAGTCGAAACATAACAGAAACTCTTCGATGTTGCATATATACCTAAAGTAGCAAATTTCCTTCAATTTCTGTTTTATCTACAGTAACACCGAGAGCTGTACGGTATTTTAACCTGCATGTGAGACGACTTTGGCTGTTCTGTTAGTGTGTCGCTCAACAACTAGGTCAATATTATATATCTATATGCTATCCAGTGTCCTCTTCATACTCGAATAAAGTTGCCATGCTTGTCCACGTAAAACGACATGAATTTATCAGCTATATGAAGCAGCACCATTTTTATGAAGTAAATGAAATCATGCTATAGAAAATTCATTCCTTGTTCCATTTACTTAGCAATAGTGATTCTGTAAACAAGGGACGTGTTTCTTAGGTGAGACATTTATTTTTAAGTTGGCTCTGTTCTCACAAGTACAACTTTCTCTCTCCTGATGTATAATCCAGAAACCCAAGGACATTCACGCCAAGAGTGCTTGTTCACACTTTTATTAACACCGTCACACAACATAGTAGTAGTTGTCTAGATGATAAGCGGTAGGCATCTAAATGAAATTGCCATTGTTATATCCTCTCTCTCTCCCTTAATATTGTGTGCAGATCTATTATTACTGACTAAAACACAGACAGTTTACGTTCTTAGATACTTCGGAAACTCCGTACTTGTTTCGTCAGTCCCACGAGAGATGATATGCTATATTGCTTATTGTGCTAAATCTTTTAATCACGACTTCCCGCGAATTTCCGCGAATTGACCCGCGAAACGCATCCACTCTTCGTGAAGGTTGCAGTAGAAATCTCTTTTCTTCGCAGCTTCCCACAAACGTCCACAGTGGCTCCAAGCGACGCGTCCATCCTTCGCGGAGGTCGCCACCGGAGTCCCTTTTATATACGCGGCTTACGACGACGACAACAAACCCTGACATTCCTCCGTATCAAATTATTGCATCTTTTTAAAATTCACACATATTAACATTAATATCCCTTTGAACATATTTACAAAATTTGATCAAATTCTGATGAATGATTATTAAGTTAATATTAAATTGCACAGCAGGGGGGGGTGGGCGTAGCCACGCCTCTCGGTGCCCTAATTTTCAGCATTCAAGCCGCACGCCCCTCGACGGCTCAAGGCTGTTCGCTCGCTTTCACCCGATGTTTTCCTAATTTACCTCCCCTGCTGTGTCAAGCGTCAATCTGCCGTGACACAATGCCACGATCCTCTGGTCATACTGTGCCTCTCACCAGTACTCTAAACTAAACCACACATTAATAACTTTAAATAAAGTTTTGTAATTGAGTCACATAAAACAAACAATCCTAATCACAATGCAATTTAAACTTGCTTTCTACGACTATACTTACCTAAATTACAGTATTTACAGTATGTGTGTATATATATATATACATTTAAAGGTTATATGCCAGTTGCATATACACTCAGTATCGATATTGACTTTGACGTCACTAGAGGAGGCTGTATCGACACTTCTGTCGCCTGTAAAACCCTTTCGCTCTCACTTCACATTATTTTTTTTCCCTACCTAGCGACACACATATTTTCACTGATTTGTGAGGCGCGGTATGCGACTCCCACTTCTATGCGCTAGTTGTTTCTACTCAACACACACACCCAGATGTGCCTATAGTTAGAGAATATATAGTATAGCGTGAACATTTTTTGTGCCACCATACCCTTGTAAACACTCCAATTTCTTGCGACATGGATGGTTGGGTAATACACGTCTGACTCTCCGTAGCTGTTGCAGACCAATATTATGCAACAAATATTACAATAGTAGGGTTCTTATTGGCTAAGTCAAATAAGGTTACAGCTCCACGTACAGGGAAAAAGCCAGCGAGCTTTTGATAAGATGAACGTATCGTTGAAACCCAGCCAAAAGTCGCGTTTTCCAGCGATAAACAATTCCATCATCTCTACTTATAAGTAGGGAGTGGAAAATGTCGCCAATTCAATGACCTGTA
This sequence comes from Medauroidea extradentata, assembly GCA_003012365.1. Lineage (NCBI taxonomy): Eukaryota > Metazoa > Arthropoda > Insecta > Phasmatodea > Phasmatidae > Medauroidea > Medauroidea extradentata. The sequence goes on along the minus strand of PNEQ01107042.1, from coordinate 24,095 downwards.
GGCTAGAATCCATTGTACTATGTATACACGAGCACCGACTATTTGTCCACTAGCTGCTACTCAGTGGAACAGCAGACAATGAACTAATAGTTGGGGTTTGAGTAGTATGCGTAGTACAATGGATTCTAGCCTACAGGTCATTGAATTGGCGAAATTTTCTAGTCCCTACTTATAGGGTATAAGCCCCCAGTATTTCCTCAAAGAATACGTTGCCGTGCTCTTCAAGGTAACGTTGCTGTGCTCTTCAAGGAAACACATCGCCTACAACAACGTAATTTTAAAAATTGCAAAGCTACGCAGTGACGCTGTTCACTTCCGCAACTATATAGTCCATCGCATTCTCACCTTCACGAGCCACTAGTCGAACGAACCCGTTAGCACAGAGTGTCGCCAATCAGCGGGGCTCCTGAAAACTCCCTATTATTGCTATGAGCACGTAGAGCTTGCTTGTGCTGCCCCGTGCTGTCTATAAATTTCAGCGACGAGGTATATCTCTTGTACGCTTCACAAAACTGGAAACACTTCTGTGAAATGTATGGTAGCCATCAAATTGTCATGACTACGTGTGATGACCACACTGCTGCACATTCAACGCAGAAGTTGCACCACTTTCTGGTACGCGAGTCAATTAACCAGCTGGTAAGTTAAGAACTAAGTGTCCAACTGACTTTATGTTGATCAACAGATTGCAACCCAAAAATTCAATTGAATTTTTTAGAATTTGAAATTTTACAAACCTGTGCCCTGACAATATATTTTTTTTTTTTTTTTTATTCATAGTGAACACAGGAAAACTGAGAGTATTCTGAAACAAAAAATTTATTTCGTGTATGAAAATTTGTGTATTTTTGCCAACGTAAAGATTGTTGAATATCATCAAATACCTTCATATAGTCTGCTGCAAGGAGAAAACTTGTTGCAAATTATCTATGTGAAATGTTTTCCAACAGGACTTTTATAGTATTCTAGCATGTAAGCATAAAACGGCTCCTACAACACTAACACTAAGGGGTGTATCTATAGACCTCTTTTGAATGACAACCAATTGCTCACCAATGCTTTCTCTATGGTGGTAGCGGTTTGTTGTCATTCGAAAGAAGTTTATAATATCATCCCTAAATCTTATGTAAGTTCAATTTAAAAGTGGCCAACTGTGCATAGACATAAAACTATCATTAACTCAAAGGAAGATCCAAAACTTTCCCGTTTGAGTTTGCTTCAATGTTTAGCATAGTTTCAACTCACAATTTTTCCTTTCTTAGGGAAAGTGGCTGTTGTGTTGCTTTACCTACGAGTTCAATGAGTAAGCAGATGTTTTGAACATGTTCTACGAAAACACAATCCTTTGTTACAACTTTGTTGATGATATTTGCAATTTGTGTCAAAAGTCTAACCTGTGTATGGCTCAGGTAATAAAATACTTACTTCTAAAAATGCTGAATTTACTTAAAGTTGCTCAGTTTTGTAATGGTATTATTAAGGCCCGAAATTGTCTCAGTGATCTCCGCTGTGCAGGTCGCTATGCCGTGATTGTTCACTGATATTCTGTTTCTATTACAGGGTGCGTCTCGTACCGGAGAACACGTATTCGAAGTAGACCTGAGAAATGAAGAAGATGAGTTCTTGGTTGGTCACACCATAGATGGCCGCACACTATTCCCAGCTACAGGATACCTGGTGAGATAAACTTCAGTTCTCTATGTGTACGCAAATTATTACTTCCTTAAGTTTTCTTCTCCCACATACATTCTGGCATGGCAATAGTTTCTCGAAAACAAAGGTTACTTACATCTGATCTTTTAGGGCGTCCTAACAACAGTTTTGCATAACGATCTTATGAGGTTAGCTGATCGGTCGGAAAAATATTAAGTGTCGATGTAACAAGCCAGATTTCTGGTCTTCAATAATAAAGAAAACACAAAATGTTATTAAATTTAGAATTTTTAGCTGTATTAAATTTCAGACAAATAATATATGCCCAAACAAGCCCAGATATAATTGCCTCTTTTTCTATATTGCACATTTTTAGGTTTCCATATTGAGCTTAGTAGTAATTTTATTTTCTCAGATGAATAAGATACCTAAGACACAAATGGCCACAGTTCCAAGTGTTTGGCAATTGCACTAATTCATAATACGTATATGCAAGTAAAGTGATTTTAAGGTATTTATAAAGTATTGTGGTGGTGATGGCTAATTACAACTATAATAATAGCTATACTGCCACACTTTTTGTAGGTTACCCTGCGTGTGCTGGAACCCAGGTTTATAATAACACAGTCATTTTGTTTGGTATCTTGTGTTTGTTTCCAAATAGTTTCACGTCCATGTTTTTCAGCGGTTGTCAGGACAGGGACTTCATGACATTTTTCAACATCGATGTTTTACTCTTTCTCCACCAACATAATATGGACTAAGATAATAATCTAGGATATTTTTGTCCCTAAGATAAAGACCTTGGGGGGTTTTTTTAGTCTCAATTTTTATGGCTGCCATGTCTGGCTTTAACACTGAGCCTAAGACAACTGTTTTCGTTCATTTGATGTTGTGTAAACTACAGGCATGATGCCGCATGTAGCACCAATCAGACAGCCAAAATGCCTAGGGCAAGTAGAAGGAATGGTAGGAACTCACCAGTTGCCATTGTTATTCATGCTCGCCTTTCTTCGTTTCATACCAAGTGGTGGGACAATATCAATTATTGCAGGTATTTTACTCTTCTCCTACAACTTTGCCAGGCTTTGCACCTTCTTTTGTTTGCCTGCAAACCAATTATCATCTTAACTTTAGCTTTCACAATATTACAGACACCCCAAGCAGCTGTTTTTTTTATCCGAGTGCTGTACCTAGTGCTTCACGAATCTCGTCGGCTCTCTGTGTTAGCAGTCTATCAGCCTCGTGTTCAGTTTCCAAATTTTTGTACTGGGTGTAGGCCCCATCGTGTAACTTGCAAGATTCATACAGTGCGGTGATACTACTGTTACCATGTGTCAGCCTTTTCCATAACCTTATTCCTGGACCACACAAACGATTACCTGGAATGCACAGCTCGACAGTGTACACTACTGATAAGTGTGTCTACAATACCTTGACAAACGATGGTGTTATTCTTTAAGGCATTACATAAAACGGTGTATAAATATATATACATACACTTTCTATACGTTCTTTTTTCAGTACAATTGAGATTGTCAAACTAAAAGTTATTTTGTACATATAACCGAACCTGATGAAAAATCGGCTTGCGATTCACGACATGGTGAGTGGTTGTCTAACACGGTTAGATGCATTATCGTGAGTACTTCGGGGCTGAGATGACATGTGTTCAGCTGAGTTTGCTCGAGGAACAGATTGTACGTATATTCGATAACATTTACCTGTATTTCTTAAGCGCTACAAATACCAAATTACCAACTATACCCCCAATATTTTGACAGAATGTGATGTGACCAACGTGAGAAAGGACAGCATTTCAAAGAACATTCTTAACATTTATCAAATTCTGAACCATTCCATTACAAAGCAGCATGCAGGATTACGAATCGACTAGTGGTTGATTAGACCAAACCCTTAAAGAACATAATATTATACAGTAAAATTTAATTTAAACGTTAATATTTTAAAACTGCCTGATCAACAAATACAAGCTTATTACGTAACAGCAAATTATGGTCATTTACAACAAACATGTTTAATAAATTGAAAATACCGAATTATAAGGAACATGGTCAAATACTCTGCCAACACATCCATTGGTGTATAAATTATGCTTTGAGCGCAGTGCGCTATTTGAGTGAATAAACAGCTCAACAATTTTAGCATTACAATCATGTGGCAACAAACATGTAAACTACTCTTAGAACAACTTAAATTACACAGCTCACACATGCACTTCGTGATAGCGTTTTAAACAGAATAAAGTTTACACAAGAATATACAAGGAAACACTAGATGTTTCTCCATAAACATTACAAAACACAACACAACAAAATACTAGTTATCATCAACGATGCCACAAAAATTCAACCGATAGACGGCAGCGAACCGCAATATGACTTACCACCATATTGTCTTGTTCACAACTGGTTCTTCTGCTTCCTGTGCAGTTGTGCCAACTCTAGCACCTAGTAAACAGTTGAAGGTGCGCACCAAGCTCGTGCGCGGGAAATACAAGCACTGAGATCCAAAGTCTGAACACTAATAGTATGTACACAAGTCTGAGAAGGACACATTAACAACACTGAAAATTTGGACACCACATAGGATATATACAAAAATATTCAGTCCAAACACACCGCCCACCTTGAAATGCTTCAGTTTCAAACAGTTAACATTGTTCAGGTAGGGGGTACAATTTCACTATCAGACGTTTGAAGGCTCCATTGGCAGTGCGCACCGTAGCGACTCTTGTAATGCCATCTCCACCTGGATGGAGTTCCTCCACACGTGCAAGGCGCCACTGTAGTGGAGGTAGTCTTTCATCCTTGATTACCACAAGTTGGTTCGGAATAACACTTGAGCCAGGCTCCAGTCATTTTGAGCGTTGCTGGAGGGTATGAAGGTACTCCTTGTGCCAGTGTAGCCAAAAGTCCTGATGCATGCATTCTACCAACTGCCAGCGTTGAAGCCTGTTCAAGGTCACCTCGGAAAGATTGGGTTCAGGTACAGCGACAAGGGGCTCAAGAGTTAAGAAGTGTCCTGGAGTCAGAGCAGCAAAGTCATTGGGGTCCGAACTGAGAGGGCACAAGGGTCTGGAGTTCAAGACAGCTTCCACCTGCACAACCACAGTACAACTCCTCAAAGGTTAGAGTTTGCTCCCCAATGACACGTTTTTTTATTTACCCACGTATAGTTCAGCCATGGGTACCAGGAGGGTCTTAAAAGATTTCACTCTGGCTTCCCATAAGCCACCAAAGTGAGGAGCAGCAAGGAGGTTGAAATGACAAGTTATTCCGAGTGGTGCAAAAGTCTCGAAAACTCTGTTCTGGTGAGTAGGTGATGCAAGGAGCTGCTGGAGTTCCTCGGGTAGTTGTGGAGGGCACCAATGAAGTTTGTCCCACAGTCACTGTAGATGTGTGATGACCTTCCTCTACGAGGTACAAACCGTTTATAAGCAGCTAAGAAGACATCAGTGGACAAATCCGAGGCTACTTCCACATGTACTGCCTTGGTGGCACAACAAACAAAAATACACAAATAGGCCTTCAACAAGGAGGACTTACACATCCTACTGGCCTTTATCTGAATAGGTCCGGCATAGTCCACCCCTGCCCTAGCGAAGGGCTTCACCTGTTGAACTCTCATGGCAGGTAGATTACCCATAAGAGGCGTGCAGGGTGATGGTCTTGCTCTCCAGCAGCGTACACAATGGCGCAGTCTCCGTGTAGCAGCCTGCTTATCAGACAAGATCCAAACTTTCTCTCTCAACAGAGCTCGCAAAGTGTAAACACCAGGGTGCTGATTCCGTTCATGATAGTGACTAATAATGAGGTCCGTCAACACATGGGACCTTGGGAGCAGCACTGGATGCTTATGAGTGAAGGGGAGATCAGAATGCTGGAGTCTACCACCCACCCTCAACAGACCGGTAGGATCAAGAAATGGAACCAGTTTTCGAAGCTGGGGTCCTAAACGTTGACCATTTCGCATAGATGCAAGCTCATCCTTGAATGCAACAGACTGCACATTCAAAATCAACGTATCAAGGGACTTGTCTAACTCGCTGGGAGTCAAGAGCCCAGTAAGGCGAGTCACACGAGGGTTGCGGCAATTCTGGATGAAACGCAGCACTAACTACATTACTCTTAAAAGCTTTGCCAAGCTGCTAAAACGAGCAAGTAGCCTCTCAAAATAGTCAGAAGGCACAAATGTTCCCAAAACCATAACCTTGTGCTCTAGCAGCACTGGGTCATCAGTCACACCTTGAGAGCTGAATGGCCACTGGTGAGATGGTTCACTTAACCAGGAAGGACCGTCCAACTAGCTGCAAGGGCAATAAGCCACGAGAAGCACAATCAGCAGGATTGGACTCTGAAGGTACGTGCTTCCACCAAGCTGGCTTGGTGAGCTCCTGGATCTCGCTCACACTGTTCGTAACAAAAGTCTTCAGAAGATGCGGAGAGGAGTTTACCCAACATAGAACTATTTGTGAATCGGTCCAAGCAGTGATGGATGACAAAGTGATAACAGGAGCAAACAACTCTGCCAGATGATGAAGCAGCCGCATCAACAACAAAGCTCCACACAGCTCCAACCGTGGAAGGGACTGTACTTTGACTGGAGAGACCTTTGATTTTCCTGCAACCAAATGTGTGGTAACTTCATTCTGTGTGTTAAGAAGACGTAAATAAACCACTGCAGCGTAACCAGTTTCGGAACTGTCAGAGAATCCGTGTAACTGGTATGAAGACCCAGCAGAGCCAATGACCTGCCTGGGAACAGTAACTGATGCTATAAGCGGTAGTTCACTGTTAAATTGTGTCCACTTTCGGACAACATCACAAGGAGGTTTGGAATCCCAATCCAATTTCGCCAGCCAGAGGGTCTGAATGGGATGCTTCGAAAACATGGCAAGAGGAGAGAGCCACCCAAGAGGATAGAATATCCTGGCGATATCTGACAAGATGTTCCTTTTGGTAGCCTCTTTATGACTAGGCTGTATCTTGTATGAAAAGCAATCAACAGTAGGGTTCCACTGCAACCCGAGCATCTTCACTACCTGACTGTCTTGATCCAACGACAGTACTTCTGGAGCTTCTACGTCTTCCTCTGGAAGCCAATCAAGTAAGGCTGGATGATTGCTGACGAATTTTCGCAATTTGAATCCACCAGCAGCGAGTAGCGAAATCAACTTCCTCAGAATCAGCGCCAATGACCACGTCATCAATGTAGACATCAGACTTCAACACCTTAGCTGCAATGGGAAATTGCTCCTGTTCATCCTCAGCCAACTGCTGCAAGGTACGGAGCGCCAAATAAGGAGCAGAGGAGACACCATAAGTAACTGTCTTCAAGCGATAATCTTCAACCACATCACTGTCACTGAAACGCCAAACATTGCGCTGAAGATCCTGATGACTACGACATATCGCTATCTGCCGATATATCTGCTTAATGTCGGCTGTGAACACAATCATATGCAGCCTGACCTTTAATAAAACATCAATAATCTCCTGCTGCAGCCTGGGTCCAATAAGCAGCGTATCATTGAGAGACACCCCTGTTGAGCTCTTAGAAGAAGCATCAAACACAACACGAAGCTTGGTTATTGTGCTCTCTGGCTTAGCTACACAATGGTGTGGAATGTAGTAGGAAGGTAAGGATGACAGTTCGGACACAGGTACCCTTTCCATGTGTCCCTCTGCATGAAGTCTGAATATTTCCGTTTAAGTGTCAGGTCCCTTACAAAACACCGCTCCAGACGAAGCAGCCGATTCACTGCCTGTGGCCGAGATGCACCTAGCTCCAGTGCCAATGCACGAAAAGGTAGAGACACAATGTACCTACCAGCAGCCTCTCGACTGTGAGTCTCTAAGAAAAGTTTTTCACACTGCACCTCTTCTACCGATTTGTGGTGTGCTGGTGGGAACTCCTCAATCTCCCAAAATCGCCGCACAACCTCTTCCAGGGGGCTCATCGTCAACAGAGAAATGCAAAACGAGTCTGAAGATGGTGTAAGGGTTTCAGCTTCGACCTTGCCCATCAGTATTCAACCAAAGATGGAGTCGAGAGCCATAGGAGAGCCTACGATTTTACCTCCAGTCAGGAAATGAGGTACAAGATCAGCCCCTATGAGAAGATCCACAGAACGAGGAACATCAAACTCAGGATCAGCTAGTTTCAGGTGAGCTACAGAATGGCGCACCTCACTGGACAACTGAACACCTGGAAGCTTACTGGTTATATGTGGGATGACAAACACATCAACTGCAAACTGCAAGCCAGGAGTTCCACAAGGGGTCGCAATGACAGAAGCAAATGACCTTGCCACATTGACCACTGCATTTGATAACCCTTGTATGGGAAGATGAGTCTGGAGCTGGGCATCTAAACGCTTGCACAGGATGGGAAGCAACACTATATCCCACTGATATACTAAAACGTCAAGAGCCTCAAGAGCCTTAAGAGCGGAAACATTCTCTGTAATGATGCACAGCAACCGACGCAATGAAGCGGGGGTGTTGGATGATGCTGATAGAGCATGAAGCAATGCCTCTACATGAACATTAACAATTAGTCGCTTGTTCTCATACCTCTCCACCAACAGATCCCAAGCAACCTTAAAGTTAGCCTCAGACATGGTTAATGCCTGGATCATACCAAGAGGCTCCCTTGAAGTGCACCTTTCAAATATGCAAGTTTCTCAACTGCTGACAAATCTGCATTCTCAGACACCAAAGTGGAGAACAGGTTACAACAATTAGGCCATTGCCTACAATCACCACCAAAGTTGGGCATAGTTATTTTAGGTAAGGCTACCCTAGATTGGTAAGCCTTAGCTGTGGGTAAAACCTGGGCTTTTGATTCCTCTGTTAGCGCAGCTACCATCTCCATTACATAGAAATACTTCTCTTCAAATTCTGCCATGCGCCCAGCATGTTCCTGAGCATCTACATCTGGCAACTTATCCACCGCCAACTGCACAGTAACAAAATCAGTATCAAAATTATCTCTGACCTCAGACAGATCACAGGTGGTGGCAAGAAACAGATTACGTTTGGATGGCTCTTTCATAACGATCTGAGCCAGATCATGGGCACGCTTAAGGTGACTCTCTGCCAGATGAAGCTGTAACAAGGCTGCTTTTGCTTCAGCCATTTTTGACATTACAACAAGGAATCACAATACAACTCCAAAAAAACAACAACCTACCACCTGACACTAGAAACAAAGTTGGTGACAGAAACCTATCCAAAAGTGTTCATGCCGAAAGTCTGCAGGACACGTACAAAAGGGTTAAGTTATATAAGAAAGCTTTCAACCAAATGTGACATAACCTTAAGGCCAAAAAACGTGAGCCAAAAAATAAAAATAATACGATCCAAACTACAGAACGAAACCGATGAATAATAAATTACTAACACACGTATCAGAGAAATTTCTGAAAATGGAACGAAAGTCAACTCACGAGAGAAGCCCCAAGACTAAAACAACCGCGCTAGTACAAACACGTGCACACAAAGGCCTAAAATGAAATATGTTCACGTCCACGATAACCTTCTTGCCAGAAAACGTGTTTTCTTGCAGCATGAAGCACACAAACACCAACCACGGCACTGCGAACGAGTCTGTTCTGTGTCGAAGTACCGACCGACGCCCGACTTCAACACGTCACAAAACAACAAATAACCGGCATGATTCGGCCCGGAGGACCAAATAATGTTTCTCCATAAACATTACAAAACACAACACAACAAAATACTAGTTATCATCAACGATGCCACAAATATTCAACCGATAGACGGCAGCGAACCGCAACATGACTTACCGCCATATTGTCTTGTTCACAACTGGTTCTCCTGCTTCCTGTGCAGTCGTGCCAACTCTAGCACCTAGTAAACAGTTGAAGGTGCGCACCAAGCTCGTGCGCAGGAAATACAAACACTGAGGTCCAAAGTCAGAACACTAATAGTATGTACACAAGTCTGAGAAGGACACATTAACAACACTGAAAATTTGGACACCACATAGGCTATATACAAAAATATTCAGTCCAAACACTAGACTTTTCAGTAGAATATTATGTTGACATAACTTGAATATATGATCACACTAGCATTTACCCGTGGCTTTGCTCGCGTTTAATTTGGCCCTCTAAAAGACATTCATTTGAAACACTTTGGAAGTTGATGTTGTATGCCTCGGTTCAGGTCTTCGGCCCTCACCGTCGCACCTGCTTTGACAACTTCTAAATCGGGTTTTTGGCCCTTTTTACGTTCCTGTAGTACGTCTCAGTTTGGGCCTTCGGCCCTTATAGTTACACTTGCGTTGACGCCTTCTGAGTCGGACCTTCGGCCCTCTTTATATTCCTATAGTACGTCTCGGTTTGGGCCTTCGGCCCTCACTGTCACTCTTACGCCTTCTAAGTCAGGCCTTCGGCCCTCTTTATGTTTCTGGGATCTGCGGCCCCCCAATTGCACCGTCATCTAGTGGAGTTATCGAGGAATATTTATCGTGAAAATGCTCTCCATGTTCAAATACCTATTTGTTGTTGTGGCAATTTATTGCATTAATTTGTGTGTGTATATTTTTTGTTAATTTTTCCGATATTTTAATAGTTTATTCTGCTATTTGGGGCGGAGTTGAATCCAAAATATCGCATGTAAAAAAAAATATTTAGCAAAGTTTGTTATTGTGTGACGTATGTCACCCTTGTGCATGGATCCACATGCAACTGTCACAACAGTCATAATTCAGCAATATTATTTTGTTTAGAATTTGATTCATTATTATAACTTCAGAATTATAATTAATAGTTTAAGCGACAACAAGGTCTGGCCACGTCCGCAGCTCTCCAACTAGTAAAACCACAAAAATTAAAATTTGACAGTCATGTTACAAGTAGCTAAAACAGTTTGAGAGTGCACAATTATACGAAATCTATAACAAAACGAAAACACAGAAGTGCATTTCACCCACACACAAAAATAACGTGCTGACGCACATTGACGATGCAAACCTAGCATGCACATCACTTACTGTAATGAACACGAGAAAAATAATAAACGCTAGCCGAAACAGTGAATTTTTACAAGGCGGTGCCGAAACAATAATTTGGAAAATTACATCAACAAAGTTACACTAATGCCGTGAAGGAGGCTGCCTATGCGCTTCTAGGGTGGGGGGGGGGGTACATATTCTCCGCATAACCTAAGGTGGAGCATGCTTACTCACTGTAATCTACAAGACGATCCGCCTCCGAACAGAGTAGGTAGGGAAGTAGTCCCAGCCACACATCACAATGACTCACTTGGCCAGAGTTCGCTGCTGCACATGCGCCAGGAAGTGGGAGGTAGGGTAGAGGGGAACAAGAAAACCAAATTGAATATCTAAAAATCAGAGAGAATGTCCACTTGATCCAACAAGTATAACCTTTAATGGCACAAGTTAAGAAGGTTCATAAACTCGTCACCGTATGCCACCGACGCAGCCATGTCCCTAGCACAACTGGCTCGTATTATGCAGGCTATAGCAGAAGTTGGATATTTACCATGAAGTGACAGCAAACAAGTTGTGCTGCCAAGGGAAGCCAAACCAATCTCTTGTTTTGGATTCGTCGACATTGCTTGCGAGAAGCAGACTTGTATTCAAGAGTTTTTTTAGTATGAGGCGACATGCAGTATGGACTTGCGAGAAACATTCACACATATCTAAACGACTGCTTCGCGACAATGCTAATTTGTTGGCGCTGTCTTGCATGGACTACCTTAATTTTCACCACCATGTGTACGACTTACATGTAATCACAAACATGATTTTCTGAATTCAAAGACACGTGTAGATTTCTGGTGGAGGTGAACAATTGGCCTCTATATAATGGGCTGTATTGACGTGGTTTCGATCATCAAGAATGAGTTAACAACATATCGGAATTCTGTCAGAGCAGCCTAAATCAATTCTCTGGCAAATACGATGGTGGCTGTTTGGCAATGAGAAACGAGGAGATTTGTATTGCTGGTGGAAGAGTCATTCGAAGTATTGGAAAACTTTAACACTCCCAAGGATGCAGATATGAAACATATGCCCAAGACTCACGTAGCATGATTTATAAAGCACTACATATTGTTGCATGCTGTGATTCTGAGAGCTGGAGGTTGTGTCGAAACACCTTATGGACCAGCCCATGATTCACAAGCCGGACGGCTATATGGTGGTAGTCACACTGAGATATGTAATAGAGACCTGTGTCAACTGTGCCTTAACCCTATGAGTTCGGCCTACGAGTCTCAAGTCACGTCCGTAGCATGATTTAATGTCTATATTTAGACCCCTGTAATGTGGTGATTCCCCGACTGTTTCACAGAGTATATAAGCACCGAATCGACACATTTGAAAAGAGTTCGCTATTGATCTTGCTAGAGGAAAGTGTTATGCTTGTTGAGAAAGACTGGTGAAGACATCTTGGTGACGTCAGAGTCTACTGTGAGGCCACAGGCTCATACCTTCGGAGAAGCATTGGGCGGGACAAGAGGACTGGTGCTGCGGATAGACGGACAAGGAGGTGCGTGACAGGAGTCTAACCGAAGACCTTGGGGTGCTGCGCAGCACATGGTGAGCCATCACCACTTCGGACTTTTAAGGTTGTAAGTTGTCACTATTCGTAAGATTGTTGATTGGATGTATGACTGAATTTTTATTGTGATTTGTTGTCTTTTATTAATCTACGGTTGATATATTTTGTACATTAATTGTCGAAGTTAATTAACGTTTCTGTGGCGCGGTAGTAATTCTGTTCATAATTAAGAGTGTTGTGGAAGTTATAGTCAATTGCTATTATGTGCATTTTTGTAAGCTTCGTGAGCGAGTAAATCAATAACCTAATTCAACTCGTTATTTCTAATTAATAGACCTCTATCCCAAAGAGCTCAGAGAATTGCCCTTATGTAAAATTTTTGCTAATTTTGTAACAATATGTTACTGGAGGAATAGAACAAATTTATGCTAAACTACATTTCATAGTTCGGATTGAAGATTGAAAACGTGAGAATTAAGATTGTGACTTGACATCAATGGTCGAATTTTGATAGAGTACAACGAGAAATCGCTAACAGACTCAATGTTGTGGCAGTGCAAAATAGTGAACATATAATTCAAGAGATTATAGTATCTATATTTAAAAGATAACACAGACAGACATATCAAACTGCAGCCCAAACCACTGGACCTATAATCATGTAATTTTTTGAGAGATTTCCTCTTAGGTCTTAGGCGAGCAATAAGATGGGATTTTTCAAAATTCGACCTCTAAGGGGGTGAAAAGGGGTTAAAATTATTTCCAAAGAAATGTTGATAGAGCTCGAACCCGACGGCATATCGTCGTGACTTTTTTCTTTAGTAGGACACATATAAAATTACATATATGCTAATTTAAGGATTTTGCGAAATTCAGTATTTAAGGGGGTGAAAATACATTAAGTATGTTTCCGATTACTATTGATATCTATCGAATCCTTTCGGATAGAGAGTTTATTTCACTTCTAAATGTTGCTTACGAAAATACCCAAAAAAGTATTTTTAAGATTTTTTAAAATCGATCCCCAAAAATTGAAAATGGGCAAAACGTGTGTTTATTTTTTTTTTTTTTTTTAATCGTCTATACCACTGAAATACAACTGACTATCGTCGTGATTTTTACTTCAAATGGTCGCGTATACATATATCTATGACAGGACTCTAAGACGTTTCAAAATTCTTTAATTAAGGGAGTGAAAATACGTGAAATGTGTTCTCAATTATTCCTCCATATGATCGATCTAATTGCGATATCGAAGTGCTAATAGCTTTTGATTGATCCTTTTGTAAATATCCCAAATACCATTAAAATGTATTTTTCGACTTCGGCCCCAAGGAGCTAAAAAAGGGTAAAGTTTGTTATATATACATCGACCTCATTGATTTTTATATAGCGACGTGATATTTGTTTAAGATTGATGCTTAGTCAATTATCTAATATAAGTACCTAATTTCACAAATTTTTGGAATTCCTCATCTAAGGAGGTGAAAAGGGCTGAAAAGTGATTAAATTTGTTTTTAATTAATTGTCGATATATCTTGAACCCAACAAGCCATTGTCATGTTTTTCACGTCCAAGAGACACCAGTTAAGTAGTCTAAAATGTGATACAAGAGTATTTCAAAATTCAGCCTCTTAGGAGGTGAAATGACCTGGAATGTGTTTTAGATAAATCTTTGATATATATTGAACCCATCGAGATATTCAGTTTATTTTTGTTTCAGTATTATGATTATGTAAATGGCCGTAAAAAGGTTTTCAGATTTTTCAAAATTCGAACTCTCAGTACTGTACAGAGGTGATATGTTATTTTTAATGGATGATCAATTTTGCTTTGAATGAATTAACTATCGTCATCTTTATCACTTCAATTAAATACTTGAACAAATATTTAAGTTGTGAAATTAAAATTTTTTGAAATTCGTCACCTAAAGGGGTAAAAAGGAATAAAATTAGTTTTCTATCAAACGATGATAATTATCTAACCAGTAGAGATATTGAGGTGGTGTTCGTATAAGAATGATGCTTAAGTAAGTACCTAAAAAGTATTGCAACTTTTTATTTTATAAGATAACTTAATAAAGGAAACTTAGTTTGTGAACTATCAAGGCAGACGATCCGAAAATCAAGTACGACCAGGGAGGAATATATTACAAAGGAGTTTCATTCTACAGTTCTATCCAGACGCGGTGTTGTACAATCTCTATGAGCCTGAAAATTTTATTTAAACTTAGTTTTCATAAATTATTTCGAAGTTATGTGCCACAGTTGTTTGTAGCTCCAATCTATTTTTCGGGAGGTTCTGAGGTCAAATTCCATTAAAGTCTGTGCAAATGTGCATGTCCAACACACTAAAACAACACGGAATATGAAATTAGTGTAATTTGGATGAAGTTCAAAAGTGGTGAAAATGGATTATGCAGTCCAGTATCCACTGAAGTTCCTCTCAGCATCAGCCCATATCTTACTAACCTCAAGGTTGAGGCGCCAAATACGTTTATATTTCAGCGAATCATAATCCCGCTAAAATTTTTTGATGCCAAACTTCAAGAGTAGGTTTTGAAAACAAATATGTTATAGAGGGCAACATCACCAATGGTTGTTTTCGAGGGAAATCAGTCTTAATACCACGTAAACTACGTATTTCATTATTTTTATCCTCTTATGTTTAACAGTCTGCAATTACCCTGCAACGTCAACAATGCTGTGACTATAAATAAGTCCCAGGGGAAATCGCTGTTAGTGGCAGGGACAATCTTAAGGCTACTTTTTGCTTGGACCACTATAGCTACATATCCTGCTGCCGAGTTAACTCGGCTAGCATATTTGTCGTTCTACCGCTTTCTGACCGAACTACTTGTCTGGTGTACAAAGATATATCTTCTCCGAGTAATACACGCAAGCAAAGCCACGGATGCACTGTTAGTTATACATAAAGTCAATGATTTGATTGTTATTTAATAGACTCAAAAAACTCAGGAATATTTCATAAACAAATGAATAAAAGTCAGCTGCAGGTGTTTTTGTCAGTACAATGTCAGATATCGTGAATTATTTTCATCGTTTGATGCAGTCTATTCGCTTGAAGTATTTTCTTACTAAAAGCGCCAGACTTTTTCTAGAGCAAATAAACAAAGAATTTTTAAAGTCAATCACCAGCCATTTTATTGCACTGAGAAAGCGTATAGAAGCTCCCACAATTGTCATGACTGAAATCGAAGATGCTATTACAAAGAATTATAGTCAAAGAGGGAAGTGTGAAGAAGTGCAAGCACGATGATAAATCAATCAACGACCATGGTGATTTGGGCATTGCTCGCAAGAAAAATTCACAAAGGAGAGGATTTGAACCTATTCAACAGTGTGTATACAGGTGTGTATTGAAGCGACAAATGGTTCCTAGATGCAAAGGAAATAAAGTTCTTGCCTAACAATGTAGTCCAAGTCAAAGATTATGTAGCAATAGTCTATATGAGATATTGTTTATACCGAAGCAGGTCGGCAGGAGTAAAAAAATTTCTCGTACTCACAAACACACACTACCAAAACAATAATCCTGGAAGTGGTGCTTATAGGACAAAGATCATGAAATAATTACTGTTCTCAAATATGTCTTCAGTGAAGACTGGCGAAGATCTAAAGATGCTGGAAGATGCAAGAACTTCGACTTCATTTTCTGGGATGATCCGAATGAATTTGTTAATATGCTGAGATTTTTGGTTGCTCGGTAAAGAGTTGAAAATTGCCTACATACCAACGAGATAATGTTCAATATTGAGGAATTTAAAGGAAGTTATTTATGTACTATGAGTCATCTGGGAATAGCACGTGAAATGTGTGTAGCAGCGAGACACAACTATAGACGAGCATCGCGACAACGACACAAAGTCGTAACATGGAGTATAAACAATCTATTCCCGGCTGACCTTGTTGAGATGAGACCATAAGATAAAGTGAACAAGTGATTCAAATATATGTTGACAGTATCCTATATAGCAAATTCGCCTAGGCCAGTCAAGTTAGTCAGTAAGCTTAGTGCAGATTTTTGAAGGAATCGCTCAGTTAATGATAAAAGCATTTAATTTATAACATAGTAAGAACATGTACCAAAGATAGTTTTTAGCTATAGGGCCATGCCAAATTTACCTCCTGGTGCCAATGACGGCCATTTTTTAAAATGGCAGAACTTGAATGAACATTGATTGATATATTTGTCTATAATTCATTAATCGTACTGAGTTTGGTATCTAAATAGGCTAACTATATCTTATAAGTAATTTTGAAAGTTCTATAATATCTGTAAATAGAAAACATACCTTAATTCTGCATATCGTTGCTCAACTAAGCAGCTGTTTTAATTCCTTGAAGACCAATTTTGGTAGTGACAAAAACGTGCACAACTTTACTATTTTAGTTCATCTCAAGACAACAATATTGTAGAAATTCTATCTTCAGTCTATAGAGATTGTTCTTTGAATTGCAATTTTGAGAGGGCATGTGAGACATAAGTTGTTAGCATTTGGTGCAACGAAATATTTTTTGATGCAAAATGGAGTTACAATGTTTGCTAGTTTGTAGCACATTGATATACAAAATGCAGACGGTTTATTATTAAATGTTTAGTGCATATTATTCTAAACAGTCCTTACCAACACAAGCACACATCAACATTGTTATTCACGATCACATAAACCTTCACATTGACAGAGTCCAATAATAAGAGCAGCTTTCACACATTTGCACTGGCATTTGCAGCTCTTCTTGCAACCACATCTTAGCAGCTCACGACAGGCAAGAGAAGCTTCAGGAAGTGATGTCCATTTAACTTCCCAACCTCCTTCGGCAGTTTGCAACCAGCCCTATTCACTAGGACACGGTAGGCTTGGAACAGGTACGAACATCTGTGCCTAGACATGACCTGCCAGGGAGGCAGCCTTCTTTGTGTGTTCTAGAAGTGCAGCCTGCATTTGTGGAAGCCCTTACATTGTTCTTCCTTTCTTTGAGAATTGCTGTTTTCTCGCACTATTCACTTTTCCCTTGCTCGATGCACGATCGTAAAGCAAAACTACGTAGCGCTCTATTAACTCAAGTTGACCTTCAACAGAGCTGGGAGTCGATGCTAAGTAACTGAATATTGGTGTCACATTGTCAAATGTATTCCAAACATCGCACACAGTCTTTTTTCCGCGGCCAGAAAAGGCAGAAACTGTATCGCACCCACTAAATACATGAATGAATGGCAATGCTGTACATTTCTGTGGGCCAAGGAAATGTGAAATCTCATGGGCTGGTAGATATCTTAAACTTTTGCCTGAGGAAAAAGCCACCCACAGTTCATCAATGTTGAGCTTCTGAACAGCTGCTATAGCTAGCACAAGCACATCTCTGTCAACTGTGCGAATCATTGCACTCATAAATCCATGGTTGACAGCATCTCAAACATGGAGGAAAATTCTAGTGTCTGCTTCCTCATGAGTACATGGAGCAAGTCCAGTGGTATCCCTTGACTGAATACACAGTACATCCTTGTGGTGCGTGTTAATGACCGGACTTAGAGTGTCAAGGTTTGCAATTTTCAGGCTTAAGAATGAAAACAACTCTGATTTGTTTTCGTCATTCCTAAGAAACTCTTGCCAGTTTTTAGGAATAACATTGCAAACCTCCACCCGCCTGCATCATCCCTTTCCTCTCATACTGCGTGTAAATGTCTTCAAGCTGTTATCAAAATACTCATCCCATACAACATCTAACCTTTGCACTTGCTGGAGTTGTCTTTCGATGTAGGGCAGTAATATCTGAGAAGCATAGTCTGAGAATGTGCGTGCAGTGCCGGGCTTCAACATGTTCACTATTACAGCTCCATCGAGAATAACAGCTTCAACAGCAGGTATTAGTGAATTACCTGGCTGGATATTTGATGGAGTAGGAAGCAGACTTACTAGGCAGTTCACAATGTCCGATTTAGTTCCAAGCCTCAACTTGCCCATGTTTGAAAGTGATGGAGGGTATGCTTGATTTTCATGAGCAAAGAACTCATCAATGTCACCTTCTCGAGTTTGGCAGGATATATACAAGCTGGAGAAAAGTGCACAATCATACTTCACAGAAGAGAACTGGTATTTATCTTGTGATTTGGCTCGTGCAGGTGGACGACTGAAAAGAGGGAACTTGTTTCGTTTGATCGGGTCCTTGATATGTTTTGACTGGCTAATAAGATGCTCATTAACAAATTTGTCATATTGCTGCTGTCCAGTTATTTCGATTATACGCATTGCGTTGACTATTACTGGATCGGCTAGATCTCTGGTATCGAGGACAAGATGCTCATTGTTCTCATCAATAAATGGGTTTCCCATTTCTTCGATCACATTGGTAAGCATCTTCACCTGATTAAAAAATTTATTTTGCGTGCTTTTCGTCTGCTCATGATGTCGAAGATCAGATTTAGTACGTGGTTTCCCATAAGATGCTTGAAATTCTTCTATTAGACAAGCCATCTCTGGCCCACATACCATCCATCGGCGTAGGGCAGATGGGTTTTGTGTAAGGTCAACAGCACCCCCCTCACTTTTTAAAAAAGCATTGTTTTGCTCATAGGCTTGGTCTATTGCTATATTGGAGAATGAACGCCCTGTCTACTTCACTGTGAAGTTTCCGAGCAGAAACTTTTGATAAACAATGGGATGCTTTCGCTTTAGCATTATAATGTCACGGAGATGAACCGGTATCCATCTAGCATAGGCCTAATGGCTGTGGTCCAGTGAGAAAAACCATCGCATAAGCTGTGACAGTGACTCGATGTACAACTGGAAATCAGCCTCCCTCAGTGATCTCACAAACACGATGACCTTTAGTTCCAGTTGCAGAATTGTGAACCAGAAGTGGAACTGTGGACTGACCTTGAACCTCTCATCACACCAAGCTTCCTGGGGTTTTACACTAGCTTCATCATCACGACTGCTGATATACTCGGTGTAGGCTTTGTGAAGGAGGGTATACAAGCTCGAAGCTGTGACCTGATGAGCATGCCGTGTTCTTGTTACATGAGATACCTTAAAGTATGAATCTGCTGTGCCTGCAGAAGCCACATTTGCCTGTGTGAGTGCACCTATCCATCCACTGCAGTCTAGAAGGTCGCCAAGCAATTTTAGAGCATTAATTTCAATGTGAAGGCCTCCAAACATCACTACAAATTTGTCTTGTCCAAATAAATGTGGCCAGGTCCACTGAATTTCTTTGCAAAGTGTATACAGAGGTAGATCTGCAGTAATGATGGGAACTTGTCCAGGATTGATAATATTCACTGTATTTTTGACTATGTCCATTCCATGGTGAATCATGGCTATTTACTTAGCATTTTCATAGAACAATGGCAGTAGGAAACTTATTGATGTTGTGCTGTTCCTCGCCCTGAGTGCAGCTGGCGTGGTATGCAGCCCAAGTTAAATTGTCGGAATCATCCACATTGTCAACGCTGATCATTTGTCTGACATGATCCAACCATTTGTATTCTGTCTGTAAGGCGAAATGGATGTGTTTGTAGTCTGATTTGTTGGGTCCTTCTAACTTTGGCATGACTGTATTTATGAAACTCAAAAAACTGGTGGAACATCGGTATACGACTGAGGCAGTATGTCCAAGCCTTTCTTGGAAGTAGAGTAGGTGTCATCAAAATCTGTCATTGTGCATTGCTCTATTCCACTTGATTCACAACGGGGGTGCTGAAATATTTAAATACCAGTGCCATGGAACAATTCCTGAGCAGTGCTAGAATTTGGTTTATGGTCAATGTTATCTATGGCTGCTGTGGTGAACAATTTATTCTCGAGCTTTGGTGGGCACACAGCTTGTGCCATATTAAAGTAACGACACAGATTGTTACCCAAACTTGTTGAAATATTCAACACACGATCATAGGAGATGCATAATCCGAGTTCAAATAAACAATCTACAAGTTCTTTTTTGTGAGTTTTAGTGTGCATCAGCACTCCTAGTTACAGAGGGAGGGGTGTTTCTCGTTCTTGGTTGTGCCTCAAATTTTGGGAGCTACTATCTTTGCATTGTGATGTGTTAAATGTTAGCAACTGTGCTAATGTCAGGATTGCCTGTGAATTAGATGAGTAACTTGATTGGGTTTGAATATTAGGACCATACAGAATCATAGAAACTAATGCGGCTAAAACATTTGGCACGGATGATTCTTGACACTGCTTGTCAAATGTACCAGTAAATGATGCTTTAGTATTTAAGATATCTCTACGGACAATTTTTGCAGCATTTGCAAGATGAATTGCATTAGTCTGGCATCATTTTCACACGCCTTCTTCAATGCTGATCTGACATCATCACTGAACACAAGAAGGATATCTCGACCTTCCTTATGAGTCTGAAAATCTGGGAAGTGAGCAAGAATTTTATTTTTCAGGTGGTATGAGTTTACTAGACCACTCAATTGTGTTCCCAGTTGCTCCAATCTTGTAGAATACATTTTTGCAAGATCTGATAGTTTGAATACTGGCGCATAAACATTGTCTGCTCGAGCATCTTCGACATATGCGACCAGCTCAGCGAGGGCAATACCATGATTAATGGAGCTGATGTTTTTGTCCTTGTAACTCGGTTTTATTCTCTTACATTGGTTGTATAATGACACAAGGCACTGTATATGGTACTTGGCTTCTAGGGCAATGAGATCGCCAGTGCTCAGTTTAGCCAGTAGATTTTTGTCTTGTAGCTGCAGGGCACTTTCTCTAACATGTGCATCTAGGCCAAATGCTGAGGCACGGTGTAACAGTTCGTTGAGTTCTGCAGGTTTATCGTAAAAAAAAAAGCACAGTTCTGTGGCATCAGTACTTTTTCCTGAATTACTGCGCATGAATTTCTTACTTGTGGAGTCATCATCACTTTCTGCGGAGGATGCATGTCGCTTTGTAGCTCGATCAAGTTTTGTTTTGTTATACTGCAGTCGGCAGCTGTCGTGCCATTTTGCTTTATAACTAGTAAGTATTTCTTCAGTGTTTTGCCATCCTAGCCTGAATAAAATACTTCATGACAAGCAATTTATATTCTTAAAGGCAGCCAAATTTTCCGCAAGAGTTTTGTACCCTGCTTCGGCGTTTTTACGTCTTGAAGTAGCTGGGCATTGAAAAGCTTCCCCTTTTACATCTTGGCAAAGCACATGTTTATAGGTGTCTGTATCCACTTCCACTGTGTCTGCAGTTGGAATCGACGTGCTTGGCTGCTGAAGATTTGCAATTTTGTACACCCTGGACATTGTCTATTATTTGTGGTCATCTAGATTCTGGAAGTATCTGAAAAACAATACAGACAAACTTTAGTAAACTACTAAGTTTCTTAAAAAAATATAACATCATCTTTTAATCATTTCAGTCTATAGGTTTTACCATTTTTCCTTTAGTTTTTTTTTTAATGTTCACATTTTTGAGTTGGAAAAGTACTTAGTTAGGTATATTAGCATGAAAGCTTTTACTTTCTCGAAACATAATCAACTCTAAATGAAAATCTGGGCAGTTGTTAAGCCAATGCAGATATGTAGACACCAAATTCAGGGGTAAACGTGAATCATACGCAATTAAATAATAAAATGTTAATTTCTGGTCGGCCATTTTGAAAAATGGCGATGGCCCTATAGCTAAAAATTGCTAATATGGTATTTTCTGACTATGTTATAAAGTGTATGCTTTTATCACAAAGTGAGCAATTTTTACACCAATATGACTAGCTAAGTAGAAGAATGCAACCGATGCCACAAAATATATAGAAGACACTTTGGACGATCATTTACCGACCAGTCTGCAAACTGACTTTGAAAAATGTTTTGCAATGTTACAATCGAGCATCTACTGAAGAAACGTAATGTTAACCACAATTCCATATACAGCAATCTCAAAGCATCCATTATCAAAAGGTTTAGCAGAACTTTATGAGTAAATGTAGTGTTGCTTCACAACTAAGGGAACTTACAAGTAGGTTAACATTTTATCCAAACTTGTTCGTTTGTATTATGCTACTGACAACTTTACCGCACAAATGAAGCCTAAAGACGTGAAAGATAATTCTGTGCCAGGTACAGTGAAACCAAAATGGAATAAGAAGGACCCTTGCTAGACTAAAGCTGAAATTGGTGACCTGGTCAGATTCTCCAAAAAAAAAAAAGTTTTAGAAAAAGTATTTACTGCAGAAAGGAACCAAGAAATATTCCGTGTGATGCACGTACGCGAATCGGAGCTGCGGACGTACTATATTAAAAATACTAACTCATAATGATTTATATGGAGAAGAAATTCATCCTACCAAATTTCCCGATACTATGTTTTTGGTGGAGGAGGTTATAAGTCGACGAAATCCATTGCAATATGTCAAGTGGTGGGGCTTCTCTGCTCGCTACAATTTGTAGGTTGCAGATGCAGAAATGAGAAATGACTTAACACAGAACATTGGATATATATATATATATATATATATATATATATATATATATATCTCCTGTCTGATTGGTTGGCTGCTATCTTACGACACTTCTGCTAAATCACTGCATTCGTGCTCACAATGGTGAGCTGTCTGCTGGTGTTGGCGACCACTTCTGCAAATATGACGACCACTTCGACCTTGGCAGTGAGCTGTTCACCAATGTTTGAGACCACTTCGGCCACAGCGAGCAGCTGTTCGCCGGTGTTCGCCAATGTTCGCGAGCTCTTCGGGCACGGCGACGAGCTGTTCGCCAATGTTCCAGAAATCTACAGCATCGCCTGGAATTTTCTCGAGAATGCTGGTATCATCTTTAGCTGGCCATCAAACCAATTGTGTTGCATCTGTAACAAGGACATTGTGTTCCAACTTGTATTGCGACGGCATGAAGCAGATAAGTGTACAAAAGCATTGTTTTTATGTAAATAAAATATAATAGTTACGATATGCAATGTCGGACATTAAAAGGTAGTGATAGTTGAGAAAAATTTTTAAATAGAAGATTGTATTTACATGCGAGGGTTTCTAATTTTTTCCCACATAATGATATATACATTATAAATTATAAATAAAATTCAACATTATGAAAAGAAAATGGTTTAATTATTTTCACATTATGTGTTGTTGCCATTTAATTACGCTATGATTGAAATTACGGTAAACGTTACACACAATCTACGTTAATTAAATGAAATATATAAAGATACAATGGGTACTAATTTAATTAAATGATTGGGTAAGATGGAAAAAGAGTATGTGTTCATGCCCAGACATGGTCGCTTGCGTATAAAATAATCTTCAGATCTTATCTCGTGTGCAACCTTGTCAAGAAGGGTAGGGGAAATCAAGGTCACGTACTGATAATGGGATGTGGAGGGGAATGGGTTTAGCTTGGACAAGGTATAAGATGGATGTGAGTGATGAAGAGGTAGGAGAAGAGGGGGAGAAGAATAGATAGAGTGGGAGAAGGAAATGTGAAACAGCATGGCCATAATAAAACCAAAATCATCTTCTTGCTGGCTGTGGTAGGGGTCGGGTACTGTCCGCCTCGTTTGAGTGCCAAAGGGTTGTGCACGTAAGAATAAAAATATTTTATTAAATAGATTGATTGAATACATCGGAAATCTACCATGTTAAGGGTGTCTGTAGAGATTGCGTACTAATAAGAGAAATATATTTGTTGTGTCCGGCACTGGGTAAGGGCGTATGTTCTGCCCTTACACGGCGCTGGAGCAGGCTTCCCTGTCGAGCGGTGGCCAGGAAAGGGATGAGGTAGTAGCCAGGTTCAGAGTTGTTACTCTTAAGACGTAACTTCGGTTCACAGCAGCGTTTATTCGTTTATCTCCTACAGCCATCCATCACTCACCACTGCCAAT
>PNEQ01107041.1:66399-76883 GCA_003012365.1 Medauroidea extradentata | reverse complement strand
ACGACGAATAGACTTTAAACTTGGGCAATTGTTCGTGAACAACATATACATATTCCTAGCATTTTTATAATTTTATCTCATTTTGACATTGTCACTTTTGGCAGTAAACCGACGATATATCATCTCACTAATCTCAGGTTTGGGGTACCAAATACGTTTCCGCGAAACCTTTACCCTCTGAAACTTTGTAATGTCAATATAGTTAAAGTGAATATTTTGACAATATATAATTGAGGGCACCGTCACCAATGGTTGTGCACAGGGTAAACAGATGTTTCTCATTCAATTAACCACTTACCTTAGACGTCTGTAACTACCCTAGAACGTCAAATTGGCAGTTTTATAAATAAGGCCCAGGCGAAGTCGCTGCTAGTGGCAGGGACAAACTTAAGACTGCTTTTCGCATGGACAGCTATAGCTACTTATCCTGCTGCAGAATTAGTTCAACTAGCCGCTTGGACATTCTAACACTTGATGACTGAAGTACCAATCTTGTGTACAAAGAGATTTTTCAATTAAAGTAAATATTATCAGTTACGAATAATACTCGCGAGCAAAGCCGCGGGGGACTGCTAGTCTATATATACATATAGAGAGAGAGAGACACGCAGAGATATATCAAAATAACTACAACATAGCCACATACGCACATGATGCATGAATGCATATAGACACATTTACATACATAAACGGAACTTGGAGAGTATAGACGATGACGGCTGCTAAGGAATGAAACCAGAATATGCCTGAAGCGGTTTAACGAAATCAGGATGGCCGAAGCCGGTAATGAAACTGATGGAATTCAATGTGTTACTGTTACTGCAACTCCACGCTCGGTTCAAATAGAAATTGCATGTATTTATAAACTAATAAAGTTAGTAAAATTACATACTTAATAAAGAGCGCAGTATTTGGTGGCCGTTGCCTGTATTATCTTGGCTTCTGGGTGTGAGCCGGTTCAGATGATTGTCTTAGGACGTTTAGGTGGTCACTGCAGCTGCCATTATCACGTAGTCAGAAACACTGGTAGCCCTTATATAACCTTGTGTCTGCGTGGCTGCTTCCTGGTTGGCCGGGCTTGTCAGCCAATTACAGTCTTGCTGGCTGCCAGCATTGGCTAACCACCTCAACCAATCAGAATCCAGCAACCCTGTTATTGGTCGACAAGCCCAGCCAATCAGGAAGCAGCACCCAGACACCAGGGTGTATAATATCGCAAGACAACCATCTGAGGCGGCTCACACCCAGAAGCCAAGAAAATACATACCTATTCTTTTACTTTCTATAAACGTTTTAATCCACTCTTTCATGCAGACAGAAACATTACATATCATATAAGCTGCCCTCAACTCATACACTGTCAAAACTTAGCAAACGCTACTAACTTGTCAAAAAATGCAGTACGTTGCTGGACTGCTAAAAATGAGTCACATACCAACACTACAGTTTCCGTCACATCTAATATCTTTGTGACAATGTTCCTGCTACATTTTGTCTACACGTTCCTCTAAAATACTGTTTTATCATCAAATGAGTGCAGTTCGATAAGGAAGAATTTTTAAATAGTTAACTTCGTAATGCTTAATTTGCGTTATCTGCGCGCAGTCATTTCGTGTTGTACTGTTTGGTGCCATGTACTAACGCCACCGCTATGATTACCTATCGGATACGTGTAATTCTCTCTCTCGTTTGTGAGGACTTCCAAATATCGCTTTAGATCACTAACAACTGGTCACGGTCTCATACATTATTCAAGTAACGCGATCAATACGTAATTGGCCCTTATTACCCATTCTTTCACGGCGCATCTGCCGATGAATTGACGTACTGAAAATGTATCTAGTAGCCGTGTAGGTTTTGAAATTTTATGTGCATAGTGAATTTGAAGAAAAACTCAAAACTAACTTTCCTGACGTACTCCATTGCCGAAGCTGTTTAACATTCAACTTGAATCTGTATTGGACACTTTTCCATCGTCAAAGTTGTTAAGTTACCTGGGAATAAAGTCGCTATTTTCAGTTAATATTTACGACACAGTTTCTCATATTAGTAACTAAAAGTTTCACAAAATAACCATTACGGTTTACTCTTGAACATACAGATCAACGGTAATTTATAAGTCCTTATTCCGGTGACTACTTATATTATAGTCTATTCACTAGATACTCATGCGTCTCAATTACAATGACATTGTCTAGTTTGTATGGATGAAACATGATTTCCCATTTGACGCAATAAACTGTCCATTGTGTTTTGTGGTTTAAAATCAAGAAGTAGCTTCTTTGAGCTCAAACGAATGACAACAGTTTCTTTCAAGGGAGTTATCATAAATCCCAGGTATGATTCTATAAAAATTAATAGTAGAGATTCTGAGAATATATCCGCATTAAAAAATTGTTTTCCTATGAACTACCCCTGTACATTTTATGACGAATTTCTTATGTTTTAGAAATGTATTTGTATTTTAGTATTTTTGGTGTCTGCGTGTTAAATAACTGATGTTTTGTCAATGGCTGAATTCTTCACGTTTCTTAAAATGTTATTTAAAAATACACGTCTATATTATAATACAATATATATGAGCTGCGGAATTTCAAACCGCAGAAACATTACCTAGGTTACATAGGACTGAAACATAACCAAAAGGGTCCCGTACAGTTGTGGATCTGGGTAGAAAATTTAATAAAAGTAATAAATGTAATGTTTTATTTGCACTGGCGACACAATATTAAACAACTTATTTTGAATCAAAACATTGCACAAGCTCTACAGACATCTGAGTTATTTTAATTGTTTTGTCAGCTTTTTTTGTAACTTTTTTCTATGTCACGTGTCTTCCGAGAAAACATCATAATATGAATATTTTTCTCTTTTAGATTCATTTTATTCAGTTGAAGTCATTTGTGACAGAAATCATTTTATGTTGTCAAAGTGAACACACATATTGCGCACATCTACATTAACTCTAACACTGAATCACTACCAGACGATTCACAGCTAAGTAGTTAGGTCTAGAGGCATGGCATTTTGTACAGGAGTTAGCCTACTTACATGAAAAACGGTTCAATGTGTTCTCAACTAACCATCGATATATCGTTAACCCGTTGAGATATTAGGGAGAGTTTCCATTTGCAAAGATGCTATACATGCTATGCATGCATCTTATAAACTATTTTTTCAGGATTCTTGGAAATTCTAAATTTTCCTGGGTGAAATTCGTAAATTTTGTTTTCGATTAGCTATTGATAAGGATTAAACCAGTAGAGTGAATTTAGCGTACGAATAGAGAATATGTAAATTCCTAAAATAATATTATACAATTTTTCGAAATTCAAAAATTAAGGGGACAAAAATTCGTAAAATGGGATCGCAATGAATCCTTGATAGCGCTCGAACGAGCTGAAAGAGGAAGACGTTTTTCACTTCGAAATTGTGTAGTTTTTAAACTTTTCGAAATTCGACAGTTAAAGGGCTGAAAAAAAGTATAATGTGTTTTCGCGAAGTGCCCATGTTCTCGTAAACTCTATTAAATATTGCCGTAATTTATGCTTTTGAAAAGTGCGTATTTATTTACACATAGTTTAAATTCCCTGGCGCATGCTTAGGATTACGATGAGGATAACTAAATTCGTACACTATTCAAGGCAGACGATCAGAAAAGCTAGCATTACCACCGATAAATAACTTACATTGATTCACTCTTTACGACCATAACTATAACCAATATAAAGCCACCTTTATGTGCTTGGGATGGTACAGTGGCGTAGCAAGAATTTGTATTAAGGCGAGGGCCGTGCCCCATTCGAGAGAATGGCGGTTGACATCTTGGGTCCCTTGCCAATAACTGAGAGAAACAATCGGTACTTGTTGGTGGTGCAGGACTACTTCACCAAATGGCCAGAGGTCTTCCCATACCGAATCAAGAAGCCAGCATGATGGCTGATGCACTTGTCGAACATGTGTTCTCAAGGTTTAGGGTGCCATTGGAGCTTCACTGTGACCAATGGCGGAATTTCTAAGCGGCCCTTTTCCAAGAACTGATGAAGATAATGGATATAAAGAAGACCCGAACCACTCTGCTAAATCCACAGTCTGACGGAATGGTCGAACGCCTAGATCGCACCCTGGAGCAGTACCTATCCATCTTTGTATCTGATAATCAAAAGGATTGGGACTCCAAAGTACAACTGTGTCTACTAGCATACCGCTCTGCCATTCATGAAGCAATTAAGGTGACACCATCAAAAACGCTGTTTGGAAGAGAGCTCCATCTCCCGAGCGACCTGAAGTTCGGACGACCGACGGAGGAAGACCAGATTGCATCCCCAGTGTATGCCAACGAATTACGTCGCAAGTTGGTCCACACTCACAACTTCGCCCGGCGACACCTTAGGATCAACGCCGACAGGATGAAGACTCGCTACGATAGGAATGCACCCGATGAAACATTCGAAGAAGGACAACTGGTGTGGTTGTACAACCCTCAGAGAAAGAAGGGGTACTGTCCCAAGCTGCAGAAGAATTGGGAAGGCCCTTATGAAATAGTGAAGAATATCAATGATGTGGTGTTTCGGATTGTTCGTCGAGGCCCTCGGGCGAGAGGACCTATAGTTGTGCACATCGACAGATTGTCCCTCTATAATGGACCTGAAGCTTCTGTGTCTGCTCGGCACGAACAGACTTAAGGAGGGGGCAGTGTTGCGTGCCATGTACCTGGAGGCCGGTGGTCGGCAGCTGTTTCGTAACACTTTGTGGACTAGCCCCTGAATCATAGGCTGGGCGTCTATGTGATGGACGTCACGCAGAAGCTACGTCATAGATTCCTGTCCCAACTGTGTCTTAAACATACGAGGGCGGCCTACGTGACTCAATTCATGTCCGAAACATGTAGTAATGTCTATTTTTAGACCCATGTAATGCGGTTATTCCCCGAATATTTCGAGGAGTATAAAACCGTGTAAGGTGTTCTTCAAATGTTTTACCTGTGACCATGATATCATCTAAGTAAACTTGGCAAATACCTAGAGGTAGCATCTTCTCCATTAGTTGTTCGAAGGTAGCAGGGGCATTACATATCCCAAAGGGCATGACTTTAAACTGCAAAGTTCCTTTCCCTTGCACAGAGAAGGCTGTCTTCTCCCTGTCCTCTTGCACCACCTCACATTGCCAGTAGCCACTCTTCATGTCAAGTGTAAAGAACCATTGTGACCCTGTCAAGCTGTACAGTGTGTCATCAATCCGGGGGAGGGGGTAGCAGTCCTTTTTGGTCATATCATTCAGCCGGCGGTAATCCACGCAAAATCTTGTGGACCCATCTTTCTTCTTAACTAGCACAACAGGTGATTACCAAGGGCTGACCGATGGCTCGATCACATCCAAGCCCTTCATTTCTTTCAAGATGCCATCCATAGTCTCTTGTGTAGCCAGAGGCAGTCGTCTTGGGGGTTGCTTGATTGGCCTAGCTTCTCCTGTGTCAATGTGATGTTGTGCAGCGGATGTTATGCCAAGGTCAAGTGGCCCACATGAAATAGTTTTCTTGTTTTTCTTCAGAAGTTCTGCCACAGCCTTTTCTTGTCTCCAGTTCAGGTTTTCTCCAGTTCTAGTCAATAGTTCCTTGAGTGGTTCTGGCATAGGCCCATTAAGGTCACCTGACTTTATGGCTTCTGTGTCGGTTGTAGTTATTTGGGAGACTTGTTTGCACACACCTATTATGGCCCCCTCCTCAAGCTGGATTGGCCTGTTCGACAAGTTGACCATTCGAACAGGTAAATTTCCAGAACTCGGCGAAACCAATGTTCTTGCTACCACCACCTCATCAGGCAAGCTGCTTCCTCTTCTCATATGTTCGACCAGAGCTACACGCCGCAAAAAATTGCCTCGACAGCGTGCGGGGATGACAATCTCACTGACTGCTGGCAAAACAGTTGTCTCACAACAGACCACTTGGCAGCTGGTTGGAGAGGATAGTTCGCTTCGTGGCATCATTACCAGTTCTTGGTTACCAGCCCTTATTACACCTGACCGAGTATCTATACAGCACTCTAACTTGTGCAACACATCCATCTTCTATATCGGCTATGTACACTTCGTGCTCAATGCAGAGGTCACCCAACTTCAACTGTATCTTTTTCTTCCCCTTCGCTGGTGTGGTCTCGCTGTCACTGACGTCAGAAAGCTTTGTCTGTAATTATGCCCCAGTGACTGCTGGGGGTAAAGTCCCAAGATGTCCGGTCTGACAACAGTAATGGTTGCTCCAGTGTCCACAACCATGCGGCAAGAAACATTATCCAGACTGCCCTCCACTAGGATCGCATCCAAATCTTGTTTCACTGAGCGTACTTGAAGAAATACTGGGGCCTTATCTCCCGCAGCCACCGACCTTCGCCCCTTAAGACCGGTGCTTACATGTTTCCCGACGGCTGGTCAGGTAGGACAGCTTCATCCTGCTCTTGGTTTCTGTTTTTCTGTAGCCATCGTGGACACTGGGCTCTCAGGTGTCCGGGCTCTTCACATTCCCAACAGCTTGGTCGCCCCTGTTGTCGAGGGCGGGGTGTAATCGGATGGAATTTGTTCTTAATTGCATCCATTATGGTTTCCATTCTCTTCAGGATGTTCTCTAGGCTTTGTCTCTCTCGTCGCCCGACCGTGCGACTGCCCGCACAGCACGCCGAGTTGATGGCCCTCTTGCAGATTCGACCTCCAGTGCTCTGGCCAGGGCATCTTGCATAGTCCTTAGGGCGGCCAGGCGCACTGCTTGGCGCACCTCTACATCGGCAATGGCATCGACAAAGCAGCCAACTGCTATGATATCTCGTGCCTGTTCTGGACATCCTTCGAGCGACAAATGGGCGAGTCGCACAATGTCCTGCCACAATTCTTGCAGTGGCCCTCCTGGTCTCTGGGTGCGGCTTCATAGTTGCGCATGGTGGGCATGTCGTAAGTACTTGTCTCCGAAGCGCAGCTCCAGGGCAGTAACTAATGTCGAGTATTCCAGACGTTGTTGTTCTGGAAGTGACTGGAGTATACTGAGGGTATGTCCCCTCAGCACAGCAGCAAGATAGTAGGCACGTTGCTGGTCAGACCAGTAATTTATGGTGGCCACAATCTCGAACTGATTTTGGTACTCTCGCCACGTAGTCTGGCCATCGTAAGGAGCAGGCTTGACAGAATCCCCTTTCCAAAGTTCGCTGCAGGCACACTAGACACACCAACATGTTGTAGCACATTTTCTGCCTGGTTGTGAATCACACTACAGCCTGGTTCAAACTTCGTGGTCTTCTCTTCGCCGTCTTCAGGTGTTGTTTCAGCACTGACCATGTATTCTCCGGTAACAAGATGGCTACCTTCCTGACGCTGACGAAAGTCCTGCCACTCCTTCCTTAGATCAATTATTTGCTGTTCTACTTTATCATTTATGCTGTCTACCTTCGTGTCCATACTGCCTATCTTCACATTCACATTGTCTATCTGTGCCTTTACACTACCTACCTTCTTGTCCATAGCATCTATTTCCCTATACATAATTTCTTTTACACTATTTATGTTTTCATTTACATTATCTCTTACACTATCTATTTTCTTATCAACATTTTCATTTACACTATCAATTTTCTTATCAACATTTTCATTTACATTGTGAACATTTGTATTTACTGAATTTATCTGGCCACTTAATTGGCCACTCATTCCCTCAGTGAGGGCCTTTAGTGCTTTTATTTCTGCTGACATACTTCTAGTAAACATTCACATCTGCAATTGCTATTTAAACACAAAATTACAAAGTGGCTCAATTTAATTAAATAGTAATTGTGTGCAATGATTTAAATGTAAAACAAATATTATTGATTTTACTTTATGCCTCTATCCCACTTCTGACACCAGTGTTACAAGTTCGGAGCAAAAACTTTATGAGTCACGTAGGCCGCCCTAGTAGGGTTAAGACGCAGTTGGGACAGGTATTTATGACGTAGCTTTGGCGTGACGTCCGTCACGTAGCCGCCCAGCCTATGATTCAGGGGCCAGTCCACAAAGTGTTACGAAACAGCTGCCGACCACCGGCCTCCAGGTAGGTACATGGCACGCAACATTACCATTAACTAACTATAAAACAACATTTATTGGTGAGAAATTATCTGAATTTTTAAAAATGATAATGACTATGTTTTTGGATTAAGACCTGAAGGAAGTAAAAGATATATTGGTGATAGTGAAGTAACATTTGACGATGATAAAGTTATCATTAAAAGTAGGCAATATACTGGAACTGATGGTTTGTTGAAATTATTAATTCACAAGGATGTTTCGGAATGTTATTAATCAGATGCCGATTATAAAAACTATTGTCCAATTTTATCGAAAGCAAATGCTTTTTAGTCAAGAAATGATCCAAGTACTGGAACGCTAAAATCTAGCAGACATGACAAATGAAAAAGTATTGTAAAACCATTTTATGAATCGACTAAGAAAATACATTCTTTACCAGCATCTGGAAGTGGCATAAAAATATATAAATCGTCCAAAAGTATAACTATAAATAAATAAATATATATATGTGGCGGTGAGTTGCAAAACTTGTCTTGTCCAACAAAGATGGTTTCGAGATAAATCAGTACAACGTCAATGGATTAGGCAAGTTTTGCTGGCAACACCAATATTTACAGTGCTATAAGTACTGGATTATGTTTGTTTTATTCACAAATTTTACTTTAGAGACGTGCTTTGCAACTATCTTAATGCATTGATGTAACTATCTGATATTTTTTACAAAATGGATTAGACAAGTTTTGCAACTCACCACCTCAATAGATAATTTTAGGAAACTTATTATTCGATTTCTCGTAATGCTGGGGATAAAATCTATTACAATGAAAACGTTGGAATAACGGATACGTTGAATAATTAATTTAGTGATTTTGTTGTAAACAATCCTAAAGAAATTCCATATCTCATAAGAGTACTAAACACAAAACCTCCATCTTTTTGGAAATCTGAACATCTCGGAAAATAATTACTACGTAATATAATTAATTATTTACCGTTCGAATTTCATGCGCCAGGATATCACTATTTAGGCCCTGGAACTAAGCTTCAAGAAAAATTAGAAAGAAATGATAAACCAATAAAAATTTTAGATTCTGCAGCTCTGGAACATGATATTGCTGATCACAATCATAATTATTTATTTTGAAGGACATACTGTAGATAAGGAGTTATAAAACAGTTTTCAAGGGAGAATATGCTCCAGTTGCGGATTTAAACGAAAGATTGTACGCTAGTGTTGCAGGATCAGCTATGCATATTAAGTGTAAACTTGGTTGAGTAATAAAGACAAAACATTTAAAAAATGTATATATAATTTTGTTAAACTTTTAAAATATAATTTATTAATTTTAAAAATAATCTTATTATTTATATATAATCTTATTAAAACATTAAATTATAATCTAATTATAATTTGTTATATATTAACGTAGGTGAAAAAATTGTAATTCATCTGTCTGCTTATGATCTTGAAAGAATTTAATATTGATTTTTTTAACAAAAGAACAACTTAATAGTAAAATAATAAGTTTAAAGATGGTCAAGGAATGTCTCTTACCATTTCTATACATCAACTTAAGAAAATGTTGCAAGATATGAAAGCTGGTAATGGTTACCAGTTCATAAAGGCGTATTGTTACCTATTCTTTTTGGTGTATTTATTGCTTTAGCTGCATAAGCTGGCGGTGCATCAGCTATTGCTAACACTGTAATTAATGATAAAAAGAAGGATCAAGAATTAGCAAAACAATGTAGACGTAATTTGTAAATTGAAAAGCTAGGAAAAGCATAATAACTTTTGAAAAAAAGAAAAGAAAATATTTTCACTCAATAGATTTAGTATTGAAAATATTATTAAAAATTAAATATTACAAATTTTCGAGGCGTATTTATGATTGATGAATTACCTAAATCTCCACTTAAAAAATAATGTGAGACCGATAATTCAGATATTTTTAAAAAGTCTGGTACATATTGGGTTTGTTAATGGAAATAATATAGAATTCTTTATTTTTTATATTATTTTGGAGGCAATCCTCCTTGCAAATTTGTCTAATACATTAATGGTGAAATAATTTATATTTATGATAGAATACAAAATTTCGATGATGTTATTTGTGGTAATTTATGGGTGATTGTACTATACCATAATCGTCGCAAATTTATATTTTCAAAAATTAATTATTTGTAAAAATCGGTTGATGTAGATTCAAAATATGATAATTTTTTGTATATTTAATACACGCGTTTCAAATATAACTTCTAAATATGATTCTGCAGCTAGTTAAAGAGTCAGAATCAAAATATGACACTTTTGCTTTAGAAAATAGATGTTGATACATGTGTTTCTGCATTAAAAAATCAACTAAGCAAAAACGTTGTTTTTGTATATATATATATATATATATATATATATATATATATATATATATATATATATATAT
>PNEQ01107041.1:0-66299 GCA_003012365.1 Medauroidea extradentata | reverse complement strand
TATTATAAAATTTAGATAACGACTCAAGTGATACATTACAGCAATATAAAATAACAATTGATGCAGAAATAACTAGAAATTTAGCAAATTGGAATTATTCTCTTATAAATTATTGTGATACACTAATAAATACGAAAATTACAAACACTACAAATTATTTTAAGAAAGAAATATCTAATGAATTACAAAATTTTGATGCGCTTGTAAATTATGAATATTTTCAAATAAATAGAATTGACATAATTCATTTAGTTGGAAAATATAATGCGAAAGTTGAAAGACTCTACAGAGATAATAGCCAGCCTTAATATATTTTTATGACGCATGGGCAAGTAGATGAGATAATAATTAATCCAGATGGTTATAAAAGTGTTATTCATTTACACCAAAATTTGAAACAAATAAATTAATATGTATAATCCAAATGGTGTATCGGCTGGTGAATAAATATGTTTAAGAACATCGAAAAACGTGTAATAATATAGATGATTCAATTGTGTTTATTTACATTATTTTTAAGTATACATATTTTGAAATTTAAAAAAAAGATATAAATAATAGGTATTTTTGGAAATATTTGAAAGAATCTTGGACTAAAGAACGTAGTTAGATTGAAGATCAAATTATGAAATCTGTCTCACTCCTACAGTTCAATGATTTTGTAACAACTTTAACTAGAAGTAAGCGACTGCTGGATCAAGTTTGTCTTCCATACTTAGAAAAATATATTAATGTAGATTTTGATGTTAAAAGACTAAGAAATGTAGCTAATCCAATTGCGCCTTATGGTGCTGTTTTTTTTTAGAATGTTATCAAAGTAATATAATACATGTATGTCATTTATTTGGAAAATACAGTTTAAAGAAATTGTGTATTGGGTAGTAATCAAACTGAATACATTTTTATGATGGATAAGGTGGTAAATGAAATAGGAATAGATGAGATGTAGATGAGATAATATTGAATCCAGATGGTTATAAAAGTTTTATCAAAAGATATCAAAATTAAAAAATAAATAAATATGTATAACAATGGTGAATTAGGTGGTGAAGAAATGTGCTTCAGATAATAAAAAACATATAATATTTTAGATGGTACAATTGTGTTTATTTACATTATTTTTAAGTATACATATTTTTACATTATATATATTAATAATAAATATCTTTGGAAATATTTGAAACAAATCTTGGGCTAAAGAACGTAGTTGGAAGGAAGTTCAAATTAATAAATCTGTCTCACTCCTACAGTTAAATGATTTTGTAACAACTTTAACTAGAAATAAGCGATCGTTGGATAGTTTTTCTTCCAAACTTAGAACAAGATATCAATGTACATTTTGAAGATATAAGACTAATAAATGTGGCTAATCCAATTGCGCCATATGATGCTATAATTTAGAATATTATAGAAGTAATAGAATAAATATCATTCAATTATTTGTAAAATACAGTGAGAAAAAAATAGTATATTTGGGTAGTAATCAAACTGAATACATTTTTTTTTATGGATGGGGTAATAAATGAATAAGAACTAAACCGAATGATTACAAACATATTACTGAATTATATCACACTTTTATTAATCCTTAAACTGTGCATCCTAATTTAGAAAAAAAAATTGGTTTGTTTAATTTGTTTGATGTTCAAGAGGGTGATAATATATATTTTTAAAAAATTCCAAAAAGATTTAATGTATCAAATAATACTGCTGTTAGTATTAAAATAATAATGTTTAATAAATATAATTTAACCTTTATGAAAGTCTTTATTTTATTGTGATATTTGCCGTAATTTAACTTACATACCACATCTAAAATAATTAAACCATGGTCTTTATCCCAATATTTTGACACATTTCTCTAAGTGTTTCAAATGACATTTCGCCACCAAAAGTTCGCAATGAATACGTTTAAAATTTGTGTTATCCTTCGAAACATACTAACGCAAATTGCGGTCCGAGCGTCTGAAATACTGTTGTAGCACTCTGCGGTACGTCACACTTGATCTATTGAAATGTTTTACCCCAAAATATTCGCCAAAGGGTGATTCGTAGCAATAGTGCACGAGTATATGCCTCGTACTCTCAGTTGCTAGTACTTTTCGGACTTTCCCAGAACTCCAATTAAAATACACAGTCTTATCTTCCTCTACATGTTAACAGGACGTCTCAGCTCTTATATATTTACTTGTCTGAAAACATGCTGGGTCCACCGCATGACTGTTAATACTAACGAACATTTCGGAAAACTCTGAAATAGCGCAGTGGTTTCTGACAAACTTGTGTTCTCAATACAGAACTCCGCAGAATAGAACGCGGTAAAAGGACAACAGCTACTGTATTTACTGAACAGCGAAGAAGAATCATCTTTACTTACCAAACATTTTTGGTTGCTTTAATAGCCAGCTGAGGGATTCATAATGTGATAATAAACAGAACTCTTCGTATTCCATGTAAGACATGAATTTCTCAAGGCCAAACAAGCAGTTTAGGGTTTCTTTTCATAAGATCTTAGATGACTCTACCAACATTAAATCACGAATATCAAAAGCAATAGGCTGTATGCCTCCAAACTTTTTTGCTGACTTAGACAGCGTCAAAGACTATGGAGGAAAGTCGACATGCACGACAAAATATTTACTAAGTTGAGGAAGATGAAATGTGGTCAGATATGACTGCGTCTTCCTTAAATACACAAACATGTTTTACCTTTCAGACACCATAAAATCGTATACATTTATTTGTTTAAATTTTTGTATGGAGAAAGCAGATAACTCAGGAATTCGGGAATGAACCTAATAAAGTACCCCAACAGACCCAAAATTTGTTGCATATCATTAACAACACGAGGACAGGGGACATTCACTAACGAGGCAATCCTAACTGGGTTCATAAGCAGCTTACTTTCCGTAATTTGTATCGTAAAATGTTGACAAGTTACTTGACTAGCAACACCTCTTATGGATTGACGGTAGGACTAACTTCTCTCATGTGCGTCAGTAATTCCTTTAGTGTTGAAGATAAGCTTCAAGTGTCGAACTGAACAAAATTATGTCGCCAACATAACTAAGCACACAATCGAACTTTTAGTCAGCTAAGATATGTTCCAAAACTCTAATAAAGGCTGACTTTCAATAGCTCGCGCCCATAGGAATACAATTAAATTCTTATTGGTTCCAGGGTGGTTAGTGTACGACATGAGGGATCAAGCAGACACTAGGGAAAAATATTGTCTAGGTTAAAAATAAAGAATAAAAACAAGTCGCGTTTAACGATTGTAAGACATTCTGTACAGTGGGCAGGGCGAAGGGGTTCCTAATTATTTTATTGTTCAAATTTACATAGTTAATTATCAAACGAAAACTTCCGCCTTTCTTCCAGACTAAAAATCCAGAGGAATATTATTCTGAGTTGTAAAAGAAATACTTCTGCTGCTACTAATTTACCAATAATCGCACAAAAATGTTCTAGTTTCGGCTAAGAACAACGAAAATTTCTTACTTACACAGGGATATTATATATCAAAGAGCACGACGTGACACTTGCCAATCTTCGGAATTATTGTATCGTTATATTTTTCACAGAACTAGACCATAGGCTGTCATTTTTTCATATGTTTGTTCATTACTGTTACAGATCACACTTTCTAACCTACCAATCTTAAAAGTGTAAATAAACACAACAGGTAAAGTGTACGACATCGCCACTGAAAATACACGCACTATCCTAAAAACCGGTGTAAAAACAATGCAAAGGAAGGTGCGCCAACATCATAATCACAAATGTTCGCATGTATAGTATTCTATGACAGGGTAAATGGATGTCTATTATTGTTCGGGTGGAAAAGCTGCATGTAATATTTAAAACTTTTCGTGGTTTGCTTGACGTATTTTCACATAAAGTTGGCCATACGCTGCGAAAATAGCGCAGCAGAAAGTATACTACACTCGCTCGCCATATGTCCAATCTTAGAGCAACTGCCGCACACCTGTGCACCGCGTCAGCTCCCAAATCACGTGATGGTATGGCAATTTGATGTATAATATGTTGTACGGCACAGACCAGTTCATTTCCTAAACACATTAACTTTCCTGTTTACTGTGCATAGTGAAAGCCATATACTATGTAATTATTTCACAGAAAGGAATAAAATATTTTAGTTGCATGATTATACAAAAATATCTAGGAAATATTTATACGACAATGTTAGCCAATTAACTATAACTTCTAGACCAAATGTTGATATGCTGATTATGTACCCAAAAACCAGCACATAGAAAAATATTTTCAGTTGTTCCATGTTAAGGCGTCCAGTATCTTCACTAGATTTAAACCGTCTTGTTATACCTCTTTCTAAATCTGCTCTAAACATTTTATCTAGTAAACCTGACTCTTTATTGTACCATAAACTGCGGTCCAACATTGCAAGTAATGGGAAGTTTACCCTAAATACAGTAACCAAAGGCATGGTAATGATAGCCTGTCTGACTATATGTAATAATGGCCGACTCTCTTCAAAATTCTCTAGTTTTAAGAGTTGGAATCTTGCTCTCGTTAAAAAGAGCATAACACTTAAATTCCTGTGAGTTTTTGCAATGTAGACTCCATCTTCAAATGAATCTATCACCGTCAATCGAGAAATTAATAGGTCAGTAACGCTATCTTCGGTATCCACCTCTGACAGAAAACTATTAAAATCTACGACACTCTCTGATCCTATTTGAGAAGAAAATCCTACAGGTAGTTCACTTGCCTCAAAGTCAGCTATTGTGTCTATGTCAGTATAGTACTGAGGTACAGTGAGGTAGCTAGTGAATGAACCTGAGTACGCATTGTTTAAGACAATGTTGAACAGCATTACAGAACATATATATAATCTTACTCCAGTGTGAGGGACCCTGTGTTGTGACATTCCAAGGAAAAATAACCTGAATATTTCCAAACCGATTAAAGGACTTTGCATGTTGTCTTTTCTGAAAAGGGAATAAATCCTTCCGAAGACGACAAGCGCAAAGTAAGAACAAAGATATATGATCCAGAGAACAACGTTAAATGGCAGAATAGCACACATCCAGCTAGGAATCTGTTTGGCCTTGGGAACAACTAGAACGATTTTTTCAATTAGGGATGGATAAGAGGTGATCTTCAGTATTGCGGACTGCAAAAAAGCAAAGGGATATGTTATATCAATAGTTTTATAAAAGCTGTCTGGCAACACCCACTTGGACGTATCTCTCAGCAAAGATCGGTCACTTACAACAGTTATGTTCCCTGATCTGGCAAATATGTTCATAATTGTGCCAACCGTTCCTGCGAACGTCTTATCCCAACTTGACGTACTTTCTTCTGAAGTAATCGGAAGGAAGTGTCTTACCGCACACAAAACTGGGTATCCCATGCCATCAAACTGTGACTTTGGATACAAATTTTCAGAGTTCGTTACCTCCAACGTCCTTCCATCGCTCACAAACGGATCGAAGCGTTTTGTGAAACAAATTTTATCAGAGTTGCCGTGGCATGCGTGTTTACAAATCACTAAGGACCTTATTGTCTCGTACTTGATCCAACTGGCCTTGAGTAGCGGGAACGAAATGTCGGTGTGACCCTCAGTCAAGTTAGCATCAACGAATATAACCAGCGACCAGCTGGTCCACGCGGGATGTGAGCTTACATGTTGCAAGTGAGACATATATGTATCAACGTCACCGCTGTCAGATAGTATGATGAAGGCTGTGCTCTGTCTGGGAGAGTTGGACTCCCAGTGAACACCCTGGTTCATGACATACACCGGCACTGACAGTGAGTGCAGCGACCTGGACAGCAGATCCTGAATGTCGCCTCTATCATCATCACAATACAGCAGGATGTTTCTCACGAAGTCTCTCACTTGACGGTTGATTATGGCAGTTGCTTCCTTAACGAACTTCAGAGCATTGTGCAGGTCTGGATTATCAAGATGTGTCTTCGCTTGGTCTGATGTGCTCGTCATCAAGGACATAGCTATGAGTAACACTGCGCTCATTCTGCGTAGAACCTTCAACAAACAAAAAACCGTAAAGAAAAACCAACTGAACGAATTACGGAATGGACAAATTTTGTTACATGAGCGCTGCAAATGTCGTGTATCCATAACTTTTCCTTTAATCAGTTTTAAATGTATATTTAACTGTCTAGTACAACTTTATTTAACGTTACACACTACTAAAATCTGTATACGAAAATAAAAACCAACAAACATTAGGTAATATAATGTTATACAATATATTGGTATTCTGTTGTTAATGCGTGTTTGTTAACCCAACTTTTCTAATTACCAATGTTGTTGGTATGATACCTTATAAACTTTAAAAATTACGTCTATTTTTGTAGGGTCTAATTTACTACCCATGACTTTCCAAATATAATATATTTCCGTACGAATTATTAACAACTAAAATATTTAACCTATTAGTGTTATAACATACTAAATATTTGGAGGAAGTACACTATTAATTTTTTAATTTTAATTTTTTTTTTCGCGAAAACCAAAATGATTTATAATTTTACTTTTTATTCACTATACAAACGATGATAAATGATGAGCTATATGTTAGATGGTAAGCAGTAATAAATATGCATGTAAAAAGTACAGTAAAATGTAACTATTATGAGAAACATTTTGATTTCTTGACAGTTCGTTATTTATTCACATAACTGGTTTTCCTCACCTGTGAAACACACGTCATACTGTACTATAGTTTGTTCGGGATAAGGTAAGCTTTTATGAAATCTGAATGTTTTTTCATCACAGAAAATTTGCAGTTCCCTTTAACTTTTTGTTTAAACAAAGCAAAGTAAGTAAGAATCAAATAGAGTAGAGGTGACCGTTCTAAAGTCACAATAAGTAATAATTTTTAATCATTTTTAGAGGAAGGGTTTCAAAATAGTGTTCGCTTCATCGAGATTTACTAATTACAGTATCAGCAGATACATGAAAACTAATAGAATCCTAGCACACTGTCTCTATTTGCCTCGAGCTGGGAACATTGAAACACGTCTCTGAATAGTGCAAGTACATCGTTTTTAAAGTTAACGTAAATATTTCAACGCCTGTTCACAACTACGTCATGGGAATCCATGCCATCGCACACAAAGACTAGGTAATCGTCCAATAAAATATATTTATGTGCTAGGCGAAAATATGTCCATGTTGATTTACACACGGGAAAATAATACGTCGTTAACATGAACGTTAGCTTCGTTCCGATGCCAAATAGACTCCGTCTCATCCTCCTCTCCTGAAGAGACACCAAGGGTGTGGAATGTCCATAAGATCCTTAAGTAATACAGATAGAAGGCGAGAGCAGAGGTGGCCAGTCTCTTCCATCGTCTTCTTCGGCGTTGGATCTCCAGATGGTAACATGGGTCAATCTGGATAGTAATCTTCATCTTCAGATCCCTGTCTCAGCAGTACCCGTCTCAGAATCGCACCCAATTGAGGCATGGTTCATGAATTAGAACAAAAATATATTATCAGGATTAATTACTGAGCTGATACAAGGCTTAACCTTTCCCTGCGAAATCAAATTCCCAGAAAATAAAATTGTGAGCTTCTAACTATACACAAACACATAACAAATACTTTAAAACATAAGTATGTTTATTTTACATCGGCAAACCCGATGGAGATCAAACTTGGGGATTGGGAAAATATGCTTTGCTATAATCAATATGAATTTAAATCTTTTGTTGGGAGCATGTGGATCCAGAAGCAATAACGTAACAGGAGTCAACTGGGAGCCAATTTAGCAGTAAAATAATATACCTTTGAACTAAGTAAATGGGATCTCACAAGAACTATGTCACCCACAACAAACTCAACTGGGTTCCTATCCTTATTATACTTTTCACCAGCATGATATCTACATAAATTATCTACTACAGTTTCCCATTTCAGCTCCAATTATTTTGGCTACAGCGTCTCCCTATCAAAAGTTTGTATCTCCCTGGAAAAGAGCTCTGCTGGACAAAATTTAGTAAAACTATTCAGTACATTATTAAATGATAGTCCTAAATAAGGAACAATTTCATCCCAGTTTCTATGGGCTTTGTTTTGAAAAGTCCTTATTGCTACCATTAAATTTTTATTATAACGTTCAACCATATTTGCTTGGAGGTGATAGGCGGAAGTCTGAACCAACTTTATCTCCCAAGAATAGGCCATATATTTCATCTCAGTTGATCAAAAATATGTTGCATTATCAGTTACCATTGATACTGGTGAACCAAACATAGGAAACAACACCTGCCCCAATAACTTACAAATCTCAGTGGATTTAGTACTAGGCAAAGGACGAAAAAGAACAAATTTAGTAAATCCATCTAAGATTTCTAAGAAATAAAAATTTCCTAAACTACTGCGAGGAAGAGGACCTACAATATCAATGTACAGTCTCTCCCAGGAAATCTAGCAGGATGCATAGAATAAAACCCTTGTTTTTTTTTTTTTTTTTTTTTTTCATTTTTTTTTATTTCTAGACTTAGAAAATTGATACGACCCACAATTCTTTACCAGCTCTTTTACCTCCTCAACAACTCCAGGCCAGGTAAATAATTCCTGAATACGTGAAACAGTTTTATCTCGTCCCAAGAGTACCCCAAAATAAGAATTGTGATAATAATCATAAATCATTTGCCGTAAATCAGTTGGTACAAAAACTCGAAATTTTACTTTTAGGGTCCAAACTCCTATCAAGCCTTTGTGTTTAACATAGGCCTAAGTAGTATTCCCTTTTTCAATACCTTCCAAAAATTGCTTACATTCTTCATCGGTTTCTT
This sequence comes from Medauroidea extradentata, assembly GCA_003012365.1. Taxonomy (NCBI): domain Eukaryota; kingdom Metazoa; phylum Arthropoda; class Insecta; order Phasmatodea; family Phasmatidae; genus Medauroidea; species Medauroidea extradentata. The sequence goes on along the minus strand of PNEQ01107041.1, from coordinate 57,482 downwards.
GATATTCATGAAATTTTTTTAATAAAAGAGTACACCCTCTCATTAAATTACGTTCTTCTTCTTTATCGCCATCACTTTCTATCCCAACTTTATCAGTCTCTACCTCCTCTTCCTGAACTAGCGAAACAGCTACTCCCTCATCCTCACCGACCTGACTTTCATCATGCATACGTGATAAACAATCAGCAACCACATTTTCTGTTCCACGAACGTGATGAATGTTAAAATAAAACCTTGTGAGTCTTACTAACCATCTAGCCAACCTTCCTGCAGACTTCTTAGGAGTAAACAACCAACTAAATGCCTGATTTTTTGTATACAATTCAAAGGGATTTACTTCTAAATAATCCGACAAACGTTTCATACCAAAAAGTCATGCCAAACATTCTTTTTAATAAACGGTGAATTTTCTTTCCCCAACACTAAGCAACCTACTTACAAAAGCAACCGGTACTAAAGCGTTATCAAACTTCTGATTTAATACAGCTCCTAGAGCATTACTGGAATCCTCCACATATAAATGAATTTTTTTTTTTAATTTGGCAAATGTAATACTGGTGGAGTAACCAGCTTATACTTCAGTATCCTAAATGCCATTTCCTGATCTACTCCCCATTCAAATGGCACATTTTTCCGTTTTAGGAAATTTAAGGGCTTAGCGATCTTCGTAAAATCTTGAATGAAACGTGCATAAAATGCTACCATGCCTAAAAATCTCCTCACAACTTTTGAATTTTTAGGTGTAGGGAAATCTACAACCGGTCTTATTTTCTCTGAATCAGTACGAAAAGTTCCTTCACTTATTACAAAACCCAAATACCTAACATATGTAGCTGCCTAAGAAATTTTCTCTGAGTTCATAGTCAATCCTGCATTCCCTAATGCCCGAAGAACTAATTCCAAATGCTGAAGGTGTTCATCGAAACTATTGCTATATATACACACATAATCTAAGTGAAAACAAAATTATACATATACTGACTCAACACTTGGTAAAGTACTCCACACATAGCCTGTGGTCCACAATTAACACCCATAGGTAAATGCTTCCACTGGTAAAGTCCCCAAGGTACACAAAAATATAACGCAGTTCGAGAATCGTTTGCTAATTCACACGGCAAAATTGCTGAATTTAAGTCTAAACCTGTGAAGTAACGAGCCTTGCCCAAATACTGAAATGGGGAATCAATCACTGATATTGGAAAAAGATCAGTAAATAAAGACTCATTTACACGCCGGTAGTCAAAAATTACATGGTATTGCCCAGGAGTCTTCTTCGGTAAAAGAAAAGCAGGGCTAGCATACGTACTCTTACTTTCTTCAATAATTCCTTGATTTAACAATTCAGAAATAATATCCTTAAACGCTTTCATTATAGGAGAAGAAACTCTATATGACACTGAACTAATTGGCTCATGATTTAGTAGTTTCAAAACAATGGGGTCTTTATTAAAATGTCCCATATTAGAAGTAATTACATGGGAATATTTCTACCGTAAATCATGAAGCTGAGTTTCCTGTTCATTACTAAGTGAACTATGACACAAATGAAGCTCACCGTAGTTTTTACGGCCTAGTGCAATCTTTACTTCTGGCAGAAAGCTAAACCATAATAATCTAGAACGATGGTCTATAACAGCCCGACTGAAATTTAGAAAATCTAGCCCAAGTAATAAATTAAAGGAAAGATTTGTCAGCACCTGGAAAGAATATTTCCATGAAATACCCTCTATTTTAATTTTTACTGTGGCTACAGCATGGGAGGTAATCACACCCCCATCTGCCAAAGAAAATGAAACCTTTCACTTTAGAAATTTGTATTCTCCCAACAGGCAAATCTCTTAATAGTCTATTGCAAAATTCTGACTCATTAACAATGAAGAAGACCCAGAATCAAGCAAGGCTGGTTCAATAATATTCCATATCTCAACAGGAAAAAACATCAACCCCATACTCATTATTTTCTGTGTAACGTTATTAACAGCACGTATCCCAAGTTTCTGTTTCTTTAGTGGGCAATCATACTGGAAGTGACTTTTCTTCTGACAAAATAAACAAATTTTTTGTTCAGAAATATCGTTAAATTTAGAGTTACAGGTACCTCCAATAAGTACTTCTGCAGTTTTACCATGTTTTCCTACACTAACTACATCCTTCCCAGCTATCCTTTCATTTCTTATTACATGTTCCACTCGTTTCCTTTAATTTATGAAATCTGGTTTTAAAATAACATGCCAGTGGAATGGTTATCTTTATGACATATGTCACAAGTAAATTTAGGCTTAACCTTATGAACTATATCACCCTTGACATAACTGTGACATCTCCGTTCACTAACTCGACCTCCATAACTATATGTAACATATTTTTAGAGTCGTAGCTTTACTGTAATGCGTAAAAAATCTAGCATTTTCAGGCAACAAATTATTAAACATTAGTGTAGTGAGATAGCCTTCCTCATAGGAAAGTCCTAATACCTCTGTCGTCCTCATAGTACCCATGACGAATTCCTTCATAGATTCCCTCGAATGTTGAAACTTGCCACAAATTTTAGCTTCTACCCTTGCAAGAACTAAAGGTGAAATAAAAATCTTCAACACTGAATTTTTAAAAGTCTTAAAATCCCAGTTGCAATTCATAGCCTTGCTAACTTGACCCTGCAATTCTTCTGGAACATTAAACAGGAGTGCTGCAAAAATAACATGTCTTGTAATTAATTCAAGATGAAAAATTTCATCGGTCTGCTGATGATCTTAAAAAATTTAGTATTGATTATTTTATAGTAAAAGAACAATTAAATCGTAAAATAATAAGGTTAAAGATAGTAAAGGAATGTCTCTTACTATTTCTGTACAACAACTTGAGAAAATGTTTAAATATAGGCCTATGAAAACTGGTAACGGTTTAACAGTTCATAAAGACGGATTTTTAGCAATTTTTTTGGTGTATTTATTGCTTTAGCAGCATAAGCTGACGATGCATCAGCTATTGAAAACACTGTAATAAATGATACAAATATGGATCAAGAATTAGCAGCACAAAGTAGACATAATTTGAAAATGGAAAAACTAGGATAAGGTATAAATACTTTAAAAAAAGTATTTCCACTCATAAATTTTGATATTGAAAATATTTTTAAATATTTAAATATAAAATATTTTCGAGGAGTATTTATGATTGATTAATTACCTAAATCTCCACTTACAAGAGTATGTAAGACAGATTTTAAAACTCTGGTACATACTGGGTTTGTTATTGGAAATAATATAATATTCTTTACTTATTTTATTCTTTTGGATGCAATCCTCCTTACAAATCAGTTAAATTCCTTAATGGTGAAGTAATTTATAATGATGATAGAATACAAAATGTTTATGATGTTATTTTTGGCCATTTACGTGTCGTTGAACTATACCATAATTCTCGTAATTTTAAATTTTCAAAAATTATTTCTTTGTTAATAATAATGGATATCTTTGGAAATGTGTTAAAGGAAAATCGGGTTGGTTGGTATAAATTCAAAATATGAAAATTTTGTTGCATATTTAATACTCACGTTTCAATTATAAATTATAAATATGATACTATACTTAAAGATTCAGAATCAAAATATGACACATTTGATTTTAAAACACGTGTTAGTACATGTGTTTCTGCCATAAAATATCAACTAAGCTAGAACTTTCATTTTGCAAGTAAATATACTTCTATTTGCCACAATAGGTTTGCAAGGGTTTCTGATCATATTGATAAAACTGATGCAGTAACAAGCAATTTTAAATAAATAATTAAATGATACTAAATTAATAATTGACACTGAAATAAATGATAAATTAAAACATTTAGATATCGACTTATGTGATACATACATTACAGAAATATAAATGAACAATTGATACAGAAGTAACTTAAATATAATGTATTTGGCATTCATCTCTTATAAACTATTTTGGTACACTGATATATACGAAACTTACAAACACTACAAACTATTTTAAGAAAGAAATAGTTAATAAACAAAAATATTAGTTACGCTTGTAAATCATGATTATTTTCAAATAAATAGAATTTACATTATTAATTTAGTTGGAATATCTAATGCGAAATATTGTAAACAATATTTAGATAATAAACAGCCAGAATTTTTTTTGACGGTTGGGCAAGTAGATGAGATAATAATGAATACAGGTGTTTTAAAAAGTGTTATTCAATTATATCAAAATTTGAAACAAATAAATAAATATGTATAATCCTGACGGTGCATCGGCTGGTGAAGGAATATGTTTTAGAATATCAAAAAAATATAATATTGTAGATGGTAAAATTGTGATTATTTATATTATTTTCAAGTATACACATTATGAAATTTAAGAAAAATATATATAAATATTAAATAATAAATATCTTTGGAAATATTTTAAAGAAATCTGGGACCTGAGAACGTACTTGAATTAAAGTTCAAATTAAAAAATCTGTAACACTCCCACAGTTCAATGGTTTTTTTTTCATCTTTAACAATAAACGATCGTTGGATAAAGTTTTCTTCCATACTTAGAACAAGATATTAATGTAGATTTAGAAAATAAAAGACTAAGAAACGTGGTTAATCCAACTGCGCTAATGAGGTTATTTATAATATTATCAAAGCAATAGAATAAACGTCATTAAATTATTTTCACAATACTAGAAAGAAAGAAAAAAGTACATTTCGGTAGTAATCAACCTGAATACATTTTTATGATTGGGGTAGTAAATGAAATAAGAATTAAACTAAATGATAACAAACATATTACTGAATTATATCACTCCGTTATTTATCCTAAACATGTGCTTTCAAATTTTGAAATTAAAATTAGTTTGTTTAATTCTTTGATGTTCAAGAGGGTGATAAAATAATTTTTAAAATTTCAAAAATGTTTAATGTGTCAAATAATACTGCTGTTACTGTCAAAACAATATTGTATTATAAATATAACTAAACCTTTAAGAAATCCTTTATCACACTATGATATTTACCATAATTTAACTCACATATCACATCTAAAGTAACAAAACCATGGTCTTTATCCCAATATGTTGAACACACTTCTCTAAATGTTTCAAATGACATATCGCCACCAAGATCGCTATAAATACGTTTAAAATGTGTGTCATCCTTCAAAATACACTAATGCAAATTGCGGTCTGAGTGTCTCAAATACTGTTATAGCACTCTGCGGTACGTCACACTTGATCTATTGAAATGTTTCTTTTACCACAAGATATTCGCCGAAGGGTGATTAGTAGTAATAGTGCACGAGTATAGGCCTAGTACTCTCAGGTGCTATTAATTTTCGGACACTCCCAGAACTACAATTAAAATACATAGGTCTATCTTCCTTTACGTATTAACAGGGCGTTTCAGCTCTCATAAATTTTAACTTATCTGAAAATATACTGGGTCCACACCCTGACTTAATACTAACGAACATTTCGGAAAATTCTGAAATAGCTCAATGGTTTCTGACAAACGTGAATCCTTAATACAGGACTCCGCAGGATAGAACGTACGTAAAAGGACAACAGCTACTGTATTTTCTGAACTGCGAACACGAAACTTCCTTATTTACCAAACATTTTTTGGTTGCTTTTATACCCAGCTGAGGGTTGGTAATACGAGAATAAACAGAACTCTTCGTGTTTCATGCACGACATGAATTTCTCAAGGCCAAACAAGCAGTTTAGGGTTACTTTTCGTAAGAGCTTAGATGACTGCCAAAAATAAATCACGAGTACCAAAAAGCAATAGGCTATATGTCCAAACTTTTTTGCTGACTTAGCAAAGCGTCAAAGGCTATGGAGGAAAGTCGACATTAAACGCCAAAATATTTACCGAAGTCAGGAAGATGAAGTATGATCGGATATGACTGTGTCTTCCTTAAATACACAAACACGTTTTAATTTTCAGGACACCACGAGAAACGTATGTATTTATTCATTTCAATTTTTGTATGGAGAAAGCAGGTAATTCAGAAATTTGGGAATAAACCTAGTAGAGTACCCCAAACAGACCCAACATTTATTGCCTTTCATTAACAACACGAGGACAGGGGACATTCACTACCGAAGCAAACCTATCTGGGTTTATAAGCACATTATCTTCCGTAATTTATATCCTAAACTGTAGACAAGTTACTTGACTAGCGACATCTCTGTTTGATTGACGGTGGGACCAACTTCTCTCATGTGCGTCAGTAATTCCTATAATGTTGAAAATGGTTTCAAGTGTCGAGCTGAACACAATTATGTCGCCAACATAACTAAACACATAGTCGTACTTTTAGTCAGCTAGAATATGGTCCAAAACTCTAATAAGGGCTGACTTTCAATAGCTCGCATCCAGAGTAATACAATTAATTCGTGTTGGTTCAAGAGTGTGCCAAATATGGTGCGTTTACGACATGAGGGATCAAGCAGGCACTGGTGAAAACTATAGTCTAAGTTAAAAAAAATAATGATAAGCCGCATTCAACGATTGTAAGACATCATCTACAGTGGGCAGAGCGAAGGGGTTCCTAGTTATTTTATTGTTCAAACGTATATAGTTCATTTTCAAACGAAAATTTCCGACTTTCTTACTGACAAAAAAATCCAGAGGAATATTATTCTTAGTTGGTAAGAAATACTTCTGCTGCTAATAATTTGCCAAAAACCGCACAAAATTGTCTAGTTTCGGCGGAGAACAACGAAAATCCCTTTCTTACACGGGGACTTTGTATGTCATAGAGCATGGCGTGACACTTGCCAATCTTCGGGATTATAATATATCCATATATTTTTCACACAACTAGACCGTAGGCTGTCATTTTTTCAGATGTTTGTTCATTACTGTTACAGATCACAAATTCTAATCTACCAATCTTAAAAGTGTAAATAAAGACAACAGTTAAAGTGTACGACATCGCCACTAAAATTCACACACTACCCTATAAAGCGCTGTAAAAACACTTCACCCACAATGCAACGGGAGGTGACAGTATCGACAAGTGCGCCAAAATCATAATCACAAATGTTCGCATATATAGCATTCCCTGAAAGGGTAAATGGATGTATATTACTGGTTTGCTTGACGTATTTTCACATAAAGTTGTCCATGCCGCTCCGAAAATAGTGCAGCAGAAAGTATACTACACTCGCTCGCCTTATGTCCCTTCTTAGAGCAACTGCTGCAAATCTGCGCATCGCGTCAGCTCCAAAATCACGCGATGGTCCGGCAATTTGATGTTTAATATGCTATACGGCACAGACCGATTCATTGCCTTAAACACGGTAACTTTCATGTTTACTGTGTATAATGAAAGTAATATATCATGTAATTATTTCACAGAAAGGAATAAATGTTTTAGTTGCATGATTATATAAAAATATCTAACAAATATTTATACGATAATGTTAACCAATTAACTATAACTTCTAGAACAAATGTTGAGATGCTAATTATGTACCCGAAAACAAGCACATAGAAAAATATTTTCAAGTGTTCCAAGTTAAGGCGTCCAGAATCTTCACTAGATTTAAACCGTCTTGTTATATCTCTTTCTAAATCTGCTCTAAACATTTTATCTAGCAAACCTGACTCTTTATTGTACCATAAACTACGGTCCAACATAGCAAGTAACGGGAAGTTTACCCTAAATACAGTAACCATATGCATGGTAAAGATATCCTGTCTCACTATGTGTAATAACGGTCTACTCTCTTCAAAATTCTCTAATTTCACGAGTTCGAATCTTGCTCCCATTAAAAAGAGCAAAACACTTAAGTTCCTGTAAGTTTTTGCGATGTAGACTCCCTCTTCCCATGAATCTATTAGCGTCAATCGAGAAATCAATAGTTCAGTGACGCTATCTTCCGTATCCATCTCTGACATAAAACTATTAAAATCTACGACAGTGCCTGATCCTATTTGAGAAGAAAATCCTATTGGTAGTTCACTTGCCTCAAAGTCAGCTATTGTGTTTATGTCAGTATAATACTGAGGTACAGTAAGGTAACTGGTGAATGAACCTGAGTACGCATTGTTTAAGACAATGTTGAACAGCATTACAGAACATATGTACAATCTTACTCCAGTGTGAGTGACCCCATGTTGTGACATTCCAAGAAAAAATAACCTGAATATTTCCAAACCGCTTAAAGGACTTTCCATATTGTCTTTTCTGAAACGGGAATAAATCCTCCCGAAGACGTCAAGCGCAAAGTAAGAACAAAGATATATCATCCAGAGAACAACGTTAAATGGCAGAATAGCACACATCCAGCTAGGAATCTGTTTGGCCTTGGGAACAACTAGAACAGTTTTTTCAATAAGGAATGGATAAGAGGTGATATTCAGTATGTTGGACTGCAAAAGAGCAAAGGGATATGTTATATCAATAGTTTTATGAAAGTTGTCTGGCAACACCCACATGGACGTATCTCTCAACAAAGATCGGTCACTTACAACAGTTACATTCCCTGATCTAGCAAATACGTCCATAACTGTGCCAGCCGTTCCTGCGAACGTCTTGACCCAATTCGACGTCCTTTCTTCTGAATTTACCGGAGGGAAGTCTCTTACCGCACACAAAACTGGGTATCCCATGCCATCAAACTGTGACTTTGCATACACATTTTCAGAGTTCGTTACCTCCAACGTCCTTCCCTCGCTCACAAACGGATCGAAGCGTTTTGTGATACAAATTTGATGAGAGTTGCCGTGGCATGCGTGTTTACAAATCACTAAGGACTTTATTGTCTCGTACTTGATCCAACTGGCCTTGAGTAGCGGGTATGAAATGTCGGTGTGACCCTCAGTCAAGTCAGCATCAACGAAGATCACCAGCGACCAGCTGGTCCACGCGGGATGTGAGCTGACATGTTGCAAGTGAGACATATATGTATCAACGTCACCGCTGTCAGATAGTATGATGAAGGCGGTGCTGTGTCTGGGAGAGCTGGTCTCCCAGTGAACACTCTGGTTCATGACATACACTGGCACTGACAGTGAGTGTAGCGACCTGGACAACAGATCCTGAATGTCGCCTCTATCATCATCACAATACAGCAGGATGTTTCTCATGGAGTCTCTCACTTGACGGTTGATTATGGCAGTTGCTTCCTTGACGAACTGCAGAGTCTTGTTCAAGTCTGTGTTATCCTGAGGTTTCTTCGCTTGGTCTGATGTGCTCGCCATCAAGGTCAGAGCTGTGAGGAACACTGTTCTCATTCTGCGTGGATCCTTTAACAAACAAAATAACTGTGTTCTGTTTTTATTTGCTTGATTGACCAATGTATTCTAAGTTACTTTTCAAAGGAACAAATTATGTACACACATTTACATCAGCGCTACAATGTAATATTTCCATAATGTTTCTCTTTATTACACGATTCACTGACTATCTAAATGTCCATTAAAATTTTGATTGACATTGCTCACAACTTTTGTAAAAATATAAATAAATAAAACAACTTGACAGACACTAATTTACGACATTGATGTTATACTTTCTACATCTATCCCTGTGACAGTGCGTAATTTGCTGAAACAGAGTTAAAATTATAATTTCTTGGTTGACTTAACTCATAGGGATTCCAATTAATAAGCCTACTTTTGTTAAGTGTTGAATGTGTTGTTAAAAAAATTTTTAATGGCTATTTTCGTTTCAGATCTACTCAGTATTCCTGCAAAATTGTTCTGGAAAGTAATATGCTCAACTAATTTACGGCACCCTGATTACAAAAATATTTTAAAATGGGACGTTGGATAGTGCGCGAGCCACGCCAAAGCGACGTTCGTTCGAATAGAGCAGATAATTCTGTGTCGAGGTTAGCTTGCCATGGTTCGTATTACCCTTGCTTAGGAACATGTTTAGGAACTTTCATTATTATAACATTTTTTATTAGCAGCTAAGTAAATGCTTCAGTCTTCCAGGTCTATATTAAACGTAATAAACATTGTAATGTTAATTAAGTATGCTGTCTTAATTTTATTCCTATTTTACAAAAAAATTGATATATCGAGTAAATAACACCAGTAAATCACTTAAACAAATACTTTTGTGAAATATATTGTTAGAAGTTATTTTTTTCTGCCAAGAACACCAGAACATTAGCCAAATATTGAATTGGAAGGATTGCGAGCCCCAATAGAGGGACAGAGCAGCACAATGGCAAATGTTACTAGTCAGATATATGGTATGAATACTTCGCTAGATAGTATATAGGGACAGTTGTAATCTCGTTAATCCATTCATGCGCGCAATTAATTAGATGACAAGGCATTTGGCTATATATTAAGAAAATTTTCATACTCTTTGCCTAATACAATTTTACAAAGAAATAAATGCTGCTTGGCTCAAAATGCACAAAAAGATTAAATAGGGAAAAGGGATAGATAGCAAAGACCTTCCCAGGCGTGGGTAGGGATACCCTGGCGAAGACTGCTCTTAATTACTCCCGCCGTTTACCCGCGCTTGCTTGAATTTATTCACGTTGACATTCAGAGCACTGGGCAGAATCACATTGCGTCAACACCACTTTGGGGCCATCGCAATGCTTTGTTTTAATAAGCCAGTCGAATACCCCAGGTCCGTGCCAGTTCTGAGTCAACCGTTTGCAAAATTTAGGCTTAGGAAAATGTTTAAAAGTTTTATTTTATGTCTCGGATTTCTAAGGAAATTGATCATTTAAAAGTGTATAGCAAAAGAAAATACTAAACTTAACTGCAACAATGCGGTAAAATAATTATTTTAAGTTTGCATGCCACAATAGTGAATATTGAATTGTTAATTATTGTGTTCTAAAATAAAAATCAAGTTTTCAGTTTATTTTGTAATTAGTTTCACCACAGAAGCAATGCTTCGAAGTTACATATGTGATAAATTTGAAGAATACCGTTTTGTAACTTGTGCCAACGTATTACATTAGACAATTAACAGAGCAAGTTCGTAATAATAGTTACAAAAATCAATTGTTAAAGTTCTGTTTTATTTCAACCTCAGACACAATGAGGTTTAGTAAACACTTGTTACAGATTGACAAATGGTACAACTATTAAACTTACTACAAGTATCTCTGCAGGAACTCAAGCAATCAACGGAAATTTTTATCTAAATGGCACGTGAACTGTAACGACATATAGCATTAAAATAGAATTTGCGTGAATAATAAGAAAATAACAAAGAAGAAGAGACAGAATCAAAGAAGATTCTATTATATAATAAGAATTTAAAAAAGGAAAGGGAACGATATGAAAAGCGAACTGATTCTGAAAAAATTAAATGAATCTCAGCTTTAAAAAATAGAGATCAAAGGACACAGAGAAATATCTGGGCTGACAGAAAAAGGAAAAGTCGTGAAAAAAAGAAGAAAGAAGAGACACCACAAGTCTTAGTTAATGTCATTTTACCGGACACTGGAAACAGTAATCATGGGGAACAATTTGCAGGGGACAGTGATTTACTGTCAGAAAAAGTGTTGTGTACAGCAGGTGCAAGTAAGAAAACACTTGGAAGAAAGAAAGTTGAGAATCGAAGATCAATGTCTTATCCGGAAATAAAGAGATTGAATAAAACCGCTAGAAGAATCTAGGAAGAGTGCCAGTAAATACAAGAAAAGGTTACATCGATTACAAGGAAAACTAGCAAACCCAAACAGTCCTAAAACAAAAGTTAGAAAATATTTACAACGTGAGAAGGTCTCTCCTAAGGTGAAAAGAAGTGTGGATTTCTCAGCAGCGCACACTCAACAGATAGGGGAGAGTTATAATGTGGATAAGAAGTCACGCAAATCTCGCAAGACTATAGCTTACAGTCTGTCAGGTAAAATTATCAGAAAGTACATGGAGCTTCGAAAATTGCGCCAGTGCATTCACTCATATTTCAAAAGAGTGCAGAGTATTGACCATGACATGAAATTTGACGAAATATTAACAGAAAGCTTTAGATACAAGACACAAAATGAGTTACAAATAAAACAGGATGTGTTGCAGTTTTTCGAACGCGAGGATGCAAGCAGAGTTAAACCAGGAAAGAAAGACTGCAAAACCAAACAAAAAGGTAAAAAAAAAAAACCATACGCTTACACAAAGTTTGATATGCCTTCACAAAAATTTGAAGCAGAACATAGTTACGACATACCAACAGTCTGTTCTTTTCGCCATTTTGGGTTGTGCTGCCAGACATAAGGAAGAGAAACACTTGTTTTTGTGAAAAGCATGAAAATTTTGATCTTTTATTTCTTAAGCTGAAGGAATTGAAAGTTGTTAGCTACAGTGATTCAGATTCAATGACCAAATCTGTATGTTGTCAAAATAAATCAAAAACAAGAGAAGAATGCATGGAAAGAAGTTGTACTGCATGCAAAGAAAAAAAAATTGAAATTAGTGAGTTTGAGAACAAAATTGAAGAAGTTGAACAGTAGGTGAGAAGGAAAGAAAACATCATTATTAAAGGAAAAGTTACATCATGTGTTAAAGTTGTTAAAGTATCTCTCACGAAATCAGTCAAATACATAGTTTTATGCTCATTAACATGTTACCAGACTACATGAAGCATATTTGCAACATCAGCATGTGTCCATTTCTAATCTAAAAAAAAAAGTCTTGGGGTGAATGATATCACTATTCATGTAGATTTTAGTGAGAATTATACATGCAAGTATGCCAAAGAAATTTGAAGTGTGCATTTTGGTGGTTCTCACCAACAAGTAACCCTACATACCGGAGTACTTTATTACAAGGACACTTCAAACATACTGAATACTCTTTCTTTCTGTTCCTTGTCAGAATCACTTCCGCATGACCCTAGTGTTATTTCTGCACATCTCTCAAAAATTGTGTTCCATGCTCAGACTAAAGTATTTCAAACTAAAACCATTCATTTCCTCAGTGATAGCCCATCCAGACAATATAGGGGCACTGGCGGGCACACTGAAAAGAATTGCAGACCACTTAGTAGCTGGAGGTACAGATATGGCAAATTTTGATACCTTAGTTTCAGCAATGTAACTTAAGACCAAAATTAAAATATTTGTGGTGACAAAAGAAGAAATAGATGGAATGGATGGCCGGCTACCAGATAAAATGCCATGTTTCCAAGGGACTATGAAAGCACACCAAGTGACTAGGAGCAACAAAGCCTGCATGACGGATATTCGTCGGCTGAGCTGTTTTGACTGTAAGCCGGAAAGGAGATGTACCAATTACCACCTACGATCTTATCAGCCTGTGATTACTAAGGATTTCATTAACAACGATAGTATATTTTTAGATGTTTTAAGGTATATAAATAATATATTTTTTCTTTTTAAATTGCTGTCTCTGAACTCGATATTTCGAAAGATACTTTTTCCTCTTATTTGCCGGTTTTATTATTAGTAGTATTCGAGTTAGTTCCTAAAATTTATTAGAATTTAAAAAAAAAATTAGATCCTTAATATAATGCGAACAGACTCACGCCTTGCTGGAAGGAGATTGAAGTACTGCGAAGTATATTTAGACTCATCTAACGAGGATGAGATTTCTGTTAATACAGAATGTCTACCAGACATGGCAGTACAAGAACTTGGTGCTCAATGTGGTCCAGAGACATTCAAACCAGGGTTTTCTCAAATACAACTTGGACAGTCTCATGTGTTAGCTCGTTGCCACGGAAAAATGGCGGGAAAAGTATTTGTTGCTTTAGTAAATAATGTGTCATATGAGTCCTGTACAATGAACTTGAAATTTCTAAGAAGGAAAAGTGATAATATATTTTTTTCCCTGATGCAGATGACACAGCTGACGTAGATTTTGTAGATGTTTTAGGGATGCTAAGAGATCCAACGCTTGTCATTGTGCATATAAAGGTATTCTACAAATTCCCTAACAGTTTTTCAGAATTTAAGAACTTGTGTTAATGGCTGTTGTCTTAATTTAAGAGAAGAACATTTGTTATAATACTAAAGTAAAATATCGATGCTCTTTCACAGTAAGTATTATATAATTTGATTGATTTCATGTGCTAAAGATGTTAGAAAACATTTGTTTTATTTTACATTGTAACTTAAATAATAATTTACCATTTCAGTTAAAGTGAAGGTGTATTAACAATTTACAATTTGTTAAAACTTACTGAGAAACTGGTCAATAAAGTCATTCCTATAAAGCATGTGTCACCTCTGTGGAAGAATGTGTCACCTCCATGGAAGCATGTGTCACCTCCAAGTTGGTAAAAAAAAAAGAAACATCTGCATTTCTAAAATAATAACTCTCTATCTCTGTAACACTGTTCTGTGAAATTACCTAGGTATATAGGTAGAAAATATATTATCATTCCTAATATTTATAAATATATATTTTAAAATTATTCATTCCTCGAAATGTCCCCTAAATTTCAGAATGGCCCATTTACTGTATACAAAGCTGATTCGCCTTTGTTTTTGTACTTATCTCATTCTCTGTTCATAACTTCATAATAGTGGTAATTTTCATTTTTTTTCCTAATGACTGATCTCATAGAATATGGTCTAGAATTTCATCAAAATTAGTAAACATACTGCATATAAAGCTGACTTGAATTTTGCGTATCTCGTTCATCCTTTTGTAATATTTAGGTAACGCCGGCTATTTTTAACTTTAAATTGAAATATATTCTTAAAATTATTTCCCAATTTTATTCAACTGTGTACTCGTAAATTACTTAGTAAGCTGACTTTTCGGTGAAATCCCCCTTAAGCACAAATTTTAAAAATTCATAAATGTTTAATTTTGTTTTACTTACAAATATCCATAGAGTACTAGGTAAATTCTGGTGCCACTTAAACTCAGGAATGAGGGGCTTCTATCAACTGTAACATTGGGACTAGTTTCGGTAGTGCCTGGGTCTGGACATACTGACTTTGGTATTCCATAGCTTCTCGAAAATCGCTCCAGGTGAATGCTGGGTTGGTTATTTAACAAAGGCCATGGCCGATTCCTCTCCCAGCTCCTGTCATTGCACCAAGATACGTGTCACCGTCTATAATGACCTCACTGTACAAGAGACATAAAGTCCACTTTCCTTACCATCAGGCGTCCCCTCAGAGTAAATATAGGGTAGAGGGTCCTCTATACAACTGCGTACAAAATTGGGTGTTCAACATGTGTCACGTGACTTTAGTGAAATATGCGCGGGAGATTTGAAATAATATTGAGAGGCAAGATAAAAATTGCTTAGTAACCACACCTATGTTGGGTTATTTTGGTCCCTTATGAATATATTAACTAAGGAGAATATACTGCCTTATTATCGCATAGTATATTTGCGTAGAAATTTCAGAACAACAAATGTAAACAATGTTTGCCACGTTACTGTCTTCCTTAACTCAGCTGTTTTTAGTAAAAAAGTAAATATTAGCTACATACTTACTATAAGGTTTTGAACCGAGATCTTGGTGACACCACATGACTAAATACATATTCTGGAAGGTACGCCATGAGTTTCAAATATCACGACTGCATTTATACGCCGATAAAACATAAATAAACGACACCAAACTCTCGAGACCATGTTGGACACACATTTGTGACGTCATGTTCCCTCTACTATATATTACCTCTATGGGCGTCCCGAAGTCACATTCAGTTACAGAGATATGAACACTTCATGTGCATACAACCATCCGTGCTTACATCGTCACTGTCGCTAATACACACTACCTTGGAAGAATTACCAGTAGTAAGAGAAACACATGGCAGTTTATGCGGTGTTAGCATTTAAAGACTTCAAAGTTTATAAATCCGTGCTTAGATGATCAATTTAAAATTACATAAAGCCCTGTTTGACTTTAATAATGAAAACCAATATTACATACATGTTTGTCATCATTCTCTTTACTTACATTCCACTGCTATGAAAAGTACAGTCTGTGGTATTTATTCACAACCGAAAACTACAACTTACAGTGCAGAAATAGTTGCAAATTATTTTACATGCAACATTTGCTCTTTTTACTAGCAGTGTACTAGTATATACGTTGATTTCTTAGTTATACGATTTCAGATATTAGTAATAAATGTAATTAAATCTAAGAAATGGCAAACATAATATGTATTTTGGTCAGTAAATTTGTTTTGATCGTTACAGATCATTCGATTTAATCTAATATTTCTGCCGTAGATTTACAGGTATTGCGTGCAAATATTAGTTTCGGAAATATTATAAATTTTTAGTGTGATTTACGTCTCAACAACGAGGTCATAAGAAACTATACGCGGATTTATTTAAGGACAGGAACTGTAAGAAAAGAGAACATGATAATTGCTAAGTAATAACACCAGAATTATCCTGAAATGATTCGGGAAACCAGGGGACAATAAAATCGAGATAGCCGGAGCTGGGAATCATAACTCAATCCTCCCGATTTGTCATAATATAAATTACATCCGTTTGTAAAATTAATTGTTAGTCCAAGTATTTTAAGGTTGAGGAAAAATTTTAATCCGCTCTCTCATAAAAACAGAAACATTACGTGTAAGGTTAGCTGTGCATTAGCTATAACACTACAGGCAGTAAGAAAATGTTGCTTACTTGTCACAAAATGCAAGAATTTGCCAGTCCGCTTAAATATTTGTATTAGCCCAGTATAGTTTGAAACTCATGAAACTAATTATGTGAACTGTTCTTACTACGTTTCGACCAGCCCTTTTATATTTTTACTGTCAAATAAGTGCAGTTGCGATGAGGAAAATTGTTTTTTCAAACAGTTTCCTTCGGGAATGCTTAATTTACGTTATCTCCTCACAGATATTTCGTGTCGTGTTTGTTACGTCAAGGAGTGTTGTGTGTCATATCCTAGTACCATCATTTAAATTATCCTTTGGATCAATGCCGCAATTATCTCTCGTGTTAGGACTTTTTAATCTTGTTAACGATCGCTTACCTTTCGTTATCATATCGTAATATTTCTACGTACTGGACTCAATATGTTACGTGCACTTACAATCCATTGTTACTCTGGGCATGTGCCCAAGAATAGAACAATTGAAAGAGTAACGAGCAGGCCTAGCCGAACGGTTTTCGAATTTCGGTTGCTACATTGGACACCACTAGTTGCTGAAACTGTTTAGTTAACGTCGAAGATGGACGCCAGCTCTGATCATGTTTACGCCTCTGTTTCTTGTAGATTTATAACAATCTTTTATGAAAAAGTAATTGAGTTATTTCCCTGAAAACAGACATACGACGGTTACTAAGAAATTAGTATGTCTAACGACGTCGCGTGTCATTCGTAGGAACGAGCACGATAACACTAGGTAGTTGTATTTTATCTCCAGAAAGTTATATAACTGAGACGTTTATGAGACCTTTCATGAATTACCACAGTTTTTCATCAAAAGTACTCCCTCGCCAGCGCTAAAGACCTCGCTGTTAAGCGCTGACCAATAGTCTCCTCCCCTTTCCCGTTTTTATAAAATACACAGAATCGCGTATTGTATACAATTTTATGTGATGGAAAAATATAGTTCTTATTGCAGAGAAATTCATTGCAATGATTAGATCACATACTAAGTTAGGTGGAAGTAAATGGATCGACAAATTTAATGCAATTACAAAACTGATACATCCGTCAGATAAAATATTTTAAGGTTTAATTACATTTCTTCCATGTGACTCAACAAAAAGAATGCTGCTTTTCACATTACTGCACCAAGTGATGATGGGATCTACTGAAGCCAGGATCCTGCAAGACAACACAGACAGAAGCCAAGCTCTGCAGTTCGTCAAGGAAGCAATGTATATAATAGAGAGTCATGTGAGAGACATTGTAGGAACAGTAGTGTACTGTGATGATGTCAGTATCATACATGACCTCACACTCAGCTCTCTACATACATCAACAATGCCAGTGTATGTCCTCAACCAGGCAGCTCCCTGGAGTGACAACATGCCCAGACACAGTGCAGCGTTTATAATTATGTCTGACAGTGGCGACGTCAACTTGTTTATGAACCGTGTAGATAAAGTATCTTCATTATCTGTATGGAACCCACAGGCACGAGTAATACTGCTTGACGGTAATGTTTCTGATGATCACATTGATGTTACAATTCCTTTGCTGATAGCTAGTTGCAAGGAGCACGAAACTCTGAACGCAGTAGTGTTAAGAAAAATTGCAAACCTTAACATGTCGGGAAAATCTATCCTAGCTAAATGCTTTATAACCCATTTCTTAGAAAAAATATTCCGATACACTGTCCATGCGTCACTAGTAATTGTTAAAAAACGACAGTAGACGGTATGGGGTATCCTGTTACATGTTATGCAGCCGATTTCCCCCTATTTTTTTATTTGAAAAGACCAAACCAAGCAAGGAAAAAACGTTGGGTGGAATGTTAGGGGATGTTCTCAACATTGTAGCCAAGGGAATAAATGCTACTGTTATAAGTAATCCCAATTCATCTATGGATATTTCCCACTGGGATCATCTCAAATAATTTAATAATTCCTATGATATTTCTAAACCGTGTACCCTTCTTCAGTCAACTATTATGAGAGAAGCATTTTACCCATACGTCGTTGAAAAACTTGTTTTGATTGTACCTAAGACACAGCAGATGCCAGAATGGATTAATGCTCTCCTTAATTTTTCATATCAACTTTGGATTCTGTACCTCTGGTCTTACATTCTTCTTGTTATCTTAGTGAAGCATTATTCTAATTTCTCTGGAACCGAATCTCATGCGTTATTGGTCGATTTAGAAATACATCGATTATATTTCCTTGGAGCGTCCCATTACCAAGTCACATCTACAGGTTTCAGATTTTTCACGTTTCTGTCATGATATTAAACATCGTGTTGAATAATGCATATTCAGGATCGTTTACAAGTTATCTGACAGTACCCCAGTTCTGTAACGACATTAATCGCCATTAAGAACATAAAGTTAATTGTAGGATTTCCCTCACTGATTGGTTCAAATAGTGACTTTGACTATTCTAGTACTTTTGCTGACATTGATTATCAAGACGAAATGTCATTTTATTTGATTAATTGATTGACACCAGTTGATACGGTGGAAGAAGGTTTACATACTACTATATCTCACAGGAATTTAAGTCTTCTCCATTTTTTTTACCGGATCAGAGTTTGAAGTTAGCAAGCCTGAACATTTTCTAGGCAATCGACCCCTGTTCCATATAGTAGAAGAATGCAGCCATGTATATAGTTGGTGTTACACGGAGAAATTTCCCTTTACCAAGCTATATCGATCGTGGTTTACTTGCTATCAAAGAGTCCGGAGTTTTTGACAAAATAAAGAGGAAAAATTCTCATACATTAGCTAAATTTCAGAGAAATGAAGACGTCTTAATGCCTCTTAGTTTGAAACATTTGCAAACATTTTTTATTTTGCTTTCGGTAGGGTACGTTGTTAGCATCGTGATATTTGCTTGGGAATTGATACATTTGGGCATTAAATGTACATTCTGGTACATAATTGGTTATAAACCGGTTATTAAGTGAATTCGATATATCATTAAAATATTTTATGTCAATGTGTTAGATGATGAATTGTAACATAACCATCAAATAATTATTAAATTCCTGCACATTTTTCTAATGCTCAACTCGTATTTCTGTACATACGTGGAGATTTTATTATTAAATATTATGAGAATAGTAGCTTGTTCATTGAGTTGTTCGGTAATTATTATTAATAGTGTTAAATATTGTATTTTAAGAAAGAGTAATATAAAAATTCGCTGAGAATTTTTTAGTAGTCGGCAGTACACAATGAGTTGCATTTATGCTGACAACTGCATTATTCTCACTTGCATATTTTATATTTAACAACAAATTGCATTTAATGCATACCTAAAGAAATATTTACAAATTATGTGAAGATATTCCAATATCTTCCGCATTTTATATTTATTTTATTTAAACGCCACCTTGCTGCAGTGCACATGCCAACATAGCTTCATCGAAACTCAGATGAACGTTTCAGTTCTTGTGTAACTGGCATGAAAGCAACCGGCCAGCCAATATTAGTAATTTTCTAACTACATTTATTAATATTCTATATTAAATAATTTAATTTATCGTCGAACATCTTATCAGACTTGGTAGAGGTAAACCAAGGTAGAGCCAGACCCTATTTTGAGGACCCGACCCAGCATTCGCCTGGAGTGATTTTGTAAACCCCTGGGATATTTAAATCAAGGTGGCCGGAATCAGGAATCGAAACCGCAAGCTCACGATTGCGAGGTGAGAGTGTAACCATTGCTGCACATCTCCCAGTGTATTACAAGCAATGATTACGAAGACTGATGATTCAGAGAAAGTGGACTTATCAAAGTAAATCAAATGAAAATATATTTGATTCTTATACTTGTATATATATTTGTATGTGAACATGTTACTATAATGTCAGTCGTTAACACTCAGTAAATAGTATCACGGGTACTTCACTGTCTATTTCCTGGCGTTAAGAAGTTGGGAAGCGTATTTCCAGTGCATACGTGCTTGCATGTAACGCATTCCTTATGTGCTTATTTTTTTTTCAGTTAGTAGTTTTAAATTCTTCTTGCAGTGCTCGGAGATAAAACCATGTGACGCTTCATAGTTACCTGTCCTCACAGACGCTCATCCAAACACAGCATCCAATAATATATACTTCTATTGTTCCATGACTTCCTTTCCTGGTTTCCACTACAAACGGGATTCACGAGCATTTTAGCAAGTGTCTAGATATAGTTGATGTCATACATACACCACATATTTCAGAACCGAACATTCTAAGGCAAACCTTAGCTAAGACGTAACCAAACACGTTATTAGTGGGCAAGAAATTTTGTAATACATATTTGCAGAAGCGATATGTACAACATGAGCGTCTCGGACATTACGGACGATGCAGCATATGTTGTTGATTTTTTGTGTGTATACAATACGACGTTGCGAAACATATATTAACCGTAATATACAATACGGGGTTGAGAAACCTACATTAACCGTGATAAACTTATGTATCAAGAACTACAGAAGTCAAGCACAGTCTTTACGTAAAGAAAATATAAATTTACGTTAGCAAGAATTCTAAGAAATACGCTATTCCATGAATTTTAAATACATTAATATTTGAAAACGATATATTTCTTATTCTTATACGGCACTATAACATTTATTTTCTTTGCATTTTAAAAATTGTGCTTCAGTAGCACAGTGTGTAGCATATGTATACTTCTGGAGACTCTCCATGTACTAAGAATCTTAGTTCACAACTATTCACATCGACATGTTTGTTTGTAAACGGTAACACAAATGTAACTGGTACGTAGGCAATCTGTCTAACACTTGTGCTGAACATGCTGCAGTTACCAGGCGCCAGCTTGCTGAACATACACTTACAATTAAATAGTGGGAGACGAGATATGTTGGCAATAAAGATTTATGTTGTCTGTGTTCTTGAAGTATATGAAAGGTATGTAGGCGAGCTGTGTAGCACATTGTCAATACTGAGGTTCAACTGTCCTTGTGGTCACAAAGACACCGCAAGTATCCACACTTAGAGCCCTCGTCTCCTCACAGGATGTATTGGTCCAGACACAGCATCCGTGGAGACCATTGTCCAAACAACACTTTGACACAGACTACTCTTCTTGTGACAACTGATGATCTATATGCGGGTAGAACTACAGTATGTGCAGCGTGTTATGAACACGCCTTGACTAACTACGTACACTGTCCGATTACACGCCGTAGACAAAAGTCCACACTGTTTTAAGTATGGTAGGACCTACCAAATGATACGCCTGCCTTTATTTGTTGAGATACATAAAAAAGAGATGGGAATTAGTAGAGAAAAAACATGCGTGCCGCAAGACACGAGCGTACTATGCATAAATGAAGGTCATATATGAGACAATGGTAACCCACAACTGAGTTATGTGCATGTAAAGGTAAGATAATATGTGATTCTGAAATTTAATACATGTAATTTATGTATGCAATTTGTGTTTTTTTGTTAGTTATTTTAAATGATTTATTTACGTCCCCCGGCTGTATGCCGCTAGGCTTAACAAGGAACGGCTGACAAACTATCTTAACCTAAGTAAACGACACAAACATTCTTGCCCGTGCTGGGATTCAAACCTAGGACCTCCCGCACCGTAGGTTGCCCTGCCAGTGACCACGCTATGGATGCCAGCATATGTTTTTAGTTATACTAGCTCACAAATAATTCGAATAAGCAAATGCACAGTAACAAAGGCATATTTAAAATTATTGAATTTAAGTAGTAAGCTATGAATGGGTGGCTTACTACACAATAAATACTAAATGTATTATATAACCTGAACTTGCAGGTGTGAAATTTATTTCTAACTGTCTGTTTCCTTAAATTTATCTCATTACAGTATTTTATAACTATTGAAAAGTGTTTTTCTTTTCTGAAATTGTATTTTGACTACATGTCGTCTGCCTACGCTTTAAGTTATATAAGCACCCATAAATAACCACACAAATTTTGTATCATGGTGTACGTAATTTGTGGATATTCAATAAAATATTAATTATGTCCAGTTTTTTTTTTTTTTTTTTTTTTTTTTTTTTTTTTTTTTTTTTTTTTTTTTTTTTTTTTTTTTTTTTTTTTTTTTTTTTTTTTTTTTTTTTTTTTTTTTTTTTAAGATATTTGAGTTGCTTCAAGTTCACGTAGTCAGTCAGTCCGGCAACACCGAAAACATATATTCACCTAACAGTGTGTCGTCAGCTCTGGAAGGCAGTTACCTTGCATTATGGTAATTTTTGACGTAAACCTCTGGTGTTTTTATTTTTATGTTCTAGCCTACGTGACGTTCTTCATTGTCCTCTCATGGCGTGCTTTATTCAGCTCGCATGTAATGGTGCGTGATATACAGAAGGTCGGCGTAACTCAATATAATAACGGCTGACTCATTGTCCAGATAGTTTATCATGCATCATAAACATTGGCCTGGTTCGTTCCTAGCGACGCGGTGTTGAAGTGCGCCTGGTCCTTATACAGCCCGCTTATATGAGATACTGTTGGCTGTGCAGTGGGCGGGACTCTCAGATAAATTCTAGTGAAAGAGAGATTTTGGTCAGCTCTTAACATATAGGTCTTCAGCGCTGGTGAGTGGTAACATGATGTGAGTATGAGGTGCAGGGGAAGTGGGAGATCCCCGAGAAAACCCACCGAACAATGTCATCGTGCGCCACGATTCCCCCATGCGAAAATCCGGGGACCGATACCGTCGGGAATCAAACCCGGATCGCCTTGGTGGGAGGCGAGTACTCTAGCCACCGTGACACAGAGATAGATTCGAAATAAGTTACTTTACGTTTTTGTTCCTCTCATGATAACATAATAAAGTCATTTGCCACAAATGTGTGTGTGTGTGTGTGTGTGTATATATATATATATATACATATATATATAATTCACCTACTTAGTACACTCCCTGGTAGAACAAATTGAGTTACGTAAAAATAAAAAATAACTATGTTGTCTTACATACTCGTGCAGTCATATATTTCCTGCGATAATGTTGCTGAACACACATACTTACAGCTTCAGACAAAGTAGGTTGCTCGTATAACATATAATAGTATGTGATGTAGAGAATAGCTGTCGTTGAGAAAAATCGCATCATTTGAAGTGCAATAAAATTGTTAGTGACTTACGTGAACTATCCATGCATCAATTATCTATATAGCATTCACCCTACGATTTTCGTTTTAAATCTTACAAGTATTTTCATACGAGAAATTCGTTTATACTTTTTAGTTCGATTTAACAACGTGATGTGATAAATGTATTTTCTGTCATTTAGTCTTGTGCGTGTGAAATTTTTCCGTCAGTTCTGAGCTATGTTTGAAGTTTCAAGTCTCTAGCTAACCAGGAAGTTAGTTGCAAACAACGTGCTATTTTTTTAATATTTTTATTAAATAATAACTTTGCAAATGTTTTACTCATAAATTGTTTTGAAATATAGTTCTGTTATATGTTTAAATCTTCAAGAATCTAGCTAATCGATTAATTTGTATAAAATCGGTTGCGATATTTGCACCCAACAAACGGACAGAAAATAATGCAGCATTGTCATATAGTGTTGAGCAATGATAGAGTTCCAAGTCTTTAGCTCATATTTACACTAGATAATTGTTACTTAACTGACAAACGAATCGAAAGCGAGTTAATAAAAACCTAGTAAAATTAAACTTGAATTGAGGCAGGAATATATGCAGTAAATATTAAGTTGACGTCGCAAGTAGTACGTATAAAGAACTTATGTTCCATAGGTAAAAGAAAAAATGCCTTATGTTTATTTTGTGAAATTTATATCACATAATATTTTGTCAATAAACACTACACAGAAGGAATAAAAATTTTCGAAGGAGGCAAACATGGCACATAAATATAAATGTTGTGGTGAATGTAAATAGATGGCCTAAGCGATATCGTACGTTAAACTCAAATTTATTTTCTCGGAAAATAAATCAGCAGTTATCTCACATCAGATAGTTTTATAGCTTCGAGAAACCGGATCATCTGAGATGGCATCTGTCTTACCCGTAAATTAACAACTTTGGGAATGAAAAAGTATCCAATAAATAAGTAAGTTCCAATAAACTGCTTTAGTAATGGAGAATATGAAATGTTTTTTTTAATTTAATTCAAATACAGTATAGATACCGAACTTCAAAACCACACGGGTACTCGATAATTTTGCACTTAAGTGTAATCTTTGGTCGATGCGTCGTGAAACAATGGAGAATAAGGACCAGTTACATATTGGGCGCGTTACTTTATGAAGTACGATACGATAACCGGACGATAAAGAATGTGTCGTTATAAACGAGAGATAATTGCGACATTGTTCCAATAGATAATATAAACGGTGTTTCAAGTACGTGCACCATACAGTCATCGACGCAATAAACACGATACGAAATGTCCGCGTGTAGATAGCGTTAACTAGACAGTCCCCGAAGGAAACTGTTTGAAAAATATTCCTCATCGCAACCGCACTCATTTGACAGTATAAAAATATGAAGGACTAATCAAAACGTAGCAGGAACACTTTTACAATATAAATGACGTGCTGGAAACTATAGTGGATATGTGCTGCAAAATTTAAACGGGTTTGTAACGTTTTGAATTTTCTAACAAGTTGGTAGGGTTTGTACATTTTTTGTTATTTATCAGTTGGCATAAAAATGTTTCTGAGTTTATAAGATAACGGCTAATTTACATATACACACTCTGGAGTATCGAGACTTCATGAACGATCTTGCCGACACAAAGACGAGAACGTGAATCTCGACGGAGAAACTGAGACGTTGCAATGCTGCACGCAGTCAAATACGTCTTCTGGAATTGATAGCAGACGTGTATACTTTCACATGTAGTGAAAAAAACATTTTCCCACTTACAGAACAGTCAGGTTCGCAGGACGTTAATTTGTGCGAATTACTAAAATTTGATTTCCCGTCACACTCTCCAGTAAATGTCTTCAGATTGTTTCTTGCCCAGAAACTGTATGTATCACTAGATAATACTGGCATGAACTCTGCATAGCAGTTTGAATGGATGAACTGAAGTCCTCTCTCCACCTCGGCTGAGCTCCACACCAACCAGCTTGCCTACTTCTTTACAATCTCGTCCATGACATAGACGAGATAGTTGACAGCATGTTGTTGTCATACATGTACGCTGACTCCAGCAGACAGAGGTATCATCTGACAAGTTATAATACTAACGCACATACGCACTGCTACATCACGAGGGACTAATACATTTTATAAACAGAAGTCGATCAATAAACTACACAAGTTAGTGGCGTACATACAGTTTGTCATAACAGTAAGAACGATATAGCATGAGGAAGTAATACGAATATTCTAGCCAAATACTTGAAGAACGATATAGCATAGTCTAGGCAAGTTATCGACTACCATTAGAATAATAGAGTTTAAAAATAATACAAATATTCTAGTCACTTAAATCCCCTGACGAATGAGAGAGCATGACAATATAGAAGGCAAGATGGTGCCTGCAATGGCGAAACGAATATTCTAGACAATAACTCGAAGGAGTGATAGAGCATTACCTTCTAGAAGACAAGATTTCTGCGCCAGCAAGATGGCGGCTCCCTGCAACAGCCTCGATCAGACTCGTAAAATTGAGTCAATTTGCTAGTTTAAACAGCCGAAGGGTCAATGTTCATTTTCGGGCAATGACTTGGTGGCTGGAGAGAAATTCGGGAAATTGTAATGGGAAAAAATGACTTTTGAGTAACAATAGCAGACTTTGAGAGAAGGAAAAATTTAGGGAAAAAAGGGAAATTATGAGGGAAAATCCAAGAGAACGACCGAGGGTAGGACTCCGGCAACACGCCTCACCGAAACGAACATACTATTACCTACTACTAGTACATATAAACAATACCAAAAGAACTTATATTGGACCTTAAAATATATTATAAATATAACTATAAAGTGAAGTTTCTTGATGAAATAGGCCTAAAGAAATGAAAAATGACTAAAACAAGCAATATAAGAATTCTCGAGGAACATATTTAAAATAAGGGCAGAGTACTTTTTCTTGAATATAATAAGTTATCATTGCAAACAATTCAATTTAAAAATCAAAGTAACCATTTTCAACAAACACAGTCACAATTATGAATGGTATTAGAGTGAAAGATCATGGGATCACAGAGAAAATGACTAGTTTCATGATGAAACAGGGGTAACAATTAAATACACAACATAATTACATTCATTTATTGGCAGTTTAGTTCGCAAAAATTTTGCACATTTTGAGAAATAAAAAATAAACATTTTGCTTCATTTAAACTCTAGGCAAAAAAAATTAAATTAGTGTTTCAGTACATATGTGTAAAGTAGAGCACAACATTACATTTAATTCAAAGGCAATAAACCAAATAATTACTCACGTGTGTTTTTCTATGTAATGACTTCTCATATATGTTTACCAAAGCTGGTAACTGCATATTTTTCAATGACAGTATAATATTTCCAAAGAAAACACAAACATAGAGATAGTGTATCCTACAACCAGTACAATAAAAAACGGTCCCAAGTGTTTGACGTTAAAACGCACCCTTAGTTCAAAACTTCTTAGTTTATTTGCTATTACTTCGCGAAAATCTTTTCTGAAAATCTTGTCTAATAATCCTGACTCTCTTATACCCCACATACAACTGTCGACTACGTCCAAAAGAGAGAAGTTCCTCCGAAAAATGGCAGCTAAGTACAAGTCAAAGAAGCTCTGCTCTACAATGTGCAGTAATGGTCGATTGTCAAGAAAATACTCTGGTTGACTCAAGTCATACATTGCTGCTGAGGAAAAATGCATAACACTTAAATTCTTATGAACTATAGCAGCATTCAGTCCTTCTGCCACTTCATCAAGACCAATAACTCTTTCCCACAACAGACATATTATCTCGTCGTCTTGTGTTTCAGTATCAAAGAACGAAGTAGTTAAGTCTGGGTCCATGTCAGATCCATAACGAGTGGGAATCCCTATCTTAAAGTCGTATTCTTCAATGTCAGCAATATTGTTTATGTCAGGATAGTACAGTGGTATGGTAAAGTAGCTGGTAAATGACCCAGAGTATGCATTATTGATGACTATATTAAATATGAAGACAGAACCTACGTACAGTCTGAAACCAGCAGAAGTGACCTGATGATGCGACATTCCAACGAAAAACAACCTGAATATTTCCAAACTAAGCAGAAGTGGACGTTCTTCCTTCGCAACAAAACGGGTTAATAATCTCCCAAATGCGAGAAGAGCAAGTAAAAGACACAGGTAAATTATCCAAAGCTGAGATGTGAAAGGCAGAAGAGCTTTCATCCAGTCTGGCAACTGCTGTGATTTAGGCACGACAAGCACAAGTTTATCAATAGCATACGGATAACCCGCTGTCCTAAAATTATGGGTCTGCATAATACCAATTGGCTGAATGATATCAACCGTGGTATTAAACAGG
This sequence comes from Medauroidea extradentata, assembly GCA_003012365.1. Lineage (NCBI taxonomy): Eukaryota > Metazoa > Arthropoda > Insecta > Phasmatodea > Phasmatidae > Medauroidea > Medauroidea extradentata. Next base: position 29,457 of record PNEQ01107041.1, on the reverse strand, counting down.
TTGGGCAAAACCCAATCGGACACTTCTCTAACGGATAACGAGTCACTTGTTAAAGATGCGTTAACTGCTTTTGAAATAATATCGACATACGTACCTAAAATTCCACCAATTCCTTTTAACCCATTCGGTTTTGTAACTTGAAACGAAAATGGCGGAAAGTCAAAAACAGTACATTTAACTGGATATCCCATAAAATCGAATGATAGTTTGTCATCTACGTCATAATTTTTCACATCTTTAACTTTTCCGTTACTGACGAATGGATCTAAACGTTTCGCGATAACCATATTGCTTGAGTCAAACCATCTTGTATTTACGGTTATCACGAACGCATTCAGAGTCTCGTGGTATTTCCAGCTATCAGTCAGTAACGGATACGCAATATCAGAGTGTTTATCCGTAAACCTGGTGTCAAAAAATATGATCTTGGACCGTGAGTTCCACAAGGGAAGGACGGACACTTTATCCAAGTGCTGAATGAAAATGTTGACGTCGCCGCTGTCAGACATAATTATAAACGCTGCACTGTGTCTCGGCATGTTGTCACTCCAGGGAGCTGCCTGGTTGAGGATATACACTGGCATTGTTGATGTATGTAGAGAGCTGAGTGTGAGGTCATGTATGATACTGACGTCATCACAGTACACTACTGTTCCTACAATATCTCTCACATGACTCTCTATTATATACATTGCTTCCTTGACGAACTGTGCAGCTTGGCTTCTGTCTGTGTTGTCTTGCAAGATCCTGGCTCCAGCTAACGTCACCATTGTCAGAGACAAAAATGTGTAGTTCAGCATGGGTGCAGTTTTATTACCTGCAACAAATATTGAAATAAGCCAGCATTTACACTTATAACGTCAATAGAGAAATCTAAGCTGTTCATTGAATACAGATTTAAAGTACGTGTATTGGATCATTTCTTGGCTAAAAGTTAGTAAATATTTCCTTGGCAGCCGAAATATTTCTCTAAACTTTTTCCTTACAATCAAATCAGTTAATTAATGAAATTTCCCTTGATTTTCGTACAGAACTGAAGCAACGCCAATTTTACTTCACCCGTTACATGTTTTGCAACTTCTACGCTCGTTTTGTTTATTTGTCCTCATTCAGTTCAACTGGGAACTACAATCGTTTTTAGTCATTGACGATATAATATACATATTGTTTCACTAAGTACCTCTTTTATTGCGAATTCTGTTATATATTGAAGTAGTTTATGTATCCTTAACTGATTAAATAAATGATTGTTTACATCCAAAATACAGTGAAATATATATAACCCCGGTCTGAGCTAAATTCATCGACACCCTCGTTATTCCAGTCTTATTTTGTTTCCCAAACTGTTGAAACACAAGACAAATGAGGTGATGAACTCGGAAAGTTCTTAAACGTCTCACACAAAGTGAACATCTTGATGAATGTTACATATGTTACACCTTAAAACGCCAACAATTGCAGTGGTGTTGGGAAATAGCAATGCGTACAAGTGCTAAGAGTCTATCTGGGACCATTACCGGATTTTCATTATTGCTATAATTCATGAGAAACATTCTTGTTTACCGCTCACATACTCAGTGGTTGTGAACTTTGGAAATTCTGCGTGCCCGAGGAATTGGTATATGTCATGTTGGTACAGCCATATAGGAACACACATTAAAGGGCAAAATATACGTATCAGGGGCTCACAATAGATATAAATAACCAAGTCCATTTAGAACCATGAAGTAAATAAGGTGTAAAGTATTAAGTGTAACCTTAGCTTCAATCTGCGGTTGTTCACAATGATGACATTTTTGGACAGAAAATAAACAACGGACATGATTATATTGGCAACTCATACATGATATATCTCAACATAAGAAATATACTGACTTGGTTCACTGTGTCATATACTATTCAAAATGTATTAAAGTAAAAGAAAAATATTTTCAAGTGGAATTGACAATCAAATATAACCCGATATTCAATTATTCTAGATGACTGCTGTAATAAAAATACAAGTACAGTTGTGTCATGTTGGCACGGATATTGTAGCGATTCTTATTTTGTTACTTCGTCAAGTACAACATGACCTATATAAGAAATGCTTTTTTCACTTTTACTTCGTGAAGTAGGCGTTTATGAATTCATTGCTAAACTAAGTATATTGCTTGGAGAATAAACATTACTTCATGAAGTACTACTTAATTGCCAAACAAACCTTTTACTATGAATATCGGCCTTAGACCTTCAAATACATATATATATATATATATATATATATATATATATATATATATATATATATATATATACACACGTAAATAAAAAGGCGGTTGACAGAAATGCCAAAGACCTACCAAATAAACGAAGCTTGTACAGTCAGATTCGGCAACCGTGTAAAAGTTACGAACTTTTCAAGAAAATTTGGCTATACTCTACCCTGAGCTTAGTATTTACTTATGGTGGAAAAAGTAATGGTCCGTGTGGAACACAACAAAGGTGATTAGTGTTGTCACATTTAAAAACACATTTAACGTCACTGAGAGTACATCTTCGTGGTATAAAACAATCACTTTCACAAAAGTTTTGTTTGGTTCTGTAAGATGCTTTTAAATTTTGCATTATCCTTACGGTGAAAAAGTTGTCAGCAATTTGAAGGAGGCCACCCCTTTTATTTTCTTAAGTGTTGAATGTATCAACTGACGTTCACCGTGGTTTCGTCAGCCGTATTGTCGTGAAGTAATATCATGAGTTTTGTCAGTTTACGTTTAGTAGTATTCGGTTTATGGGAAAATCAAAATTTTGAAATTTGATTTTCAAAGGCGAGTTACTTCCTTAATATTACGGTCAAGTAAGAATTGTCTTGTATATTTCCTACTTTATTTTTCACAAGGAATCACCTGCCAGAGTTTGTCGGTCTTTACTGTGAACATCCTGTACACACACACACACACACACACACACACACACACGCATATTCATAACATAGCAAAATATTTTATTGGCTCGGCTCTAAAAGACTGGTTTGGCAGTATACAAATGTTTATATAAGGTTTGTTGAGCCTACAATTTTAAGTGAAGAGCTACGTTATAAAGTATACCTTTAATTCTGTGAGCAAGAACTCAGTATACTTGGCAATGTGTCATACGCTGTTGAACTTTCCACATCGAAGTAATCAGTCGATACAGCTGCAGTTGTTCAGCGTATACTGTTCTGGCTAGACACTGACAGTGATGTGCAGGCTTGATGCGTTGCCAAGGTCATAACAAAGGTAATAAAAATGGGCCAAAGGGGTCGATACGGTCATCCTCAAGTTTTTAATTATTCATAGAATAAAACGGCGCTGTACTCAAGCGTTCCATAAAAAAACTTAAACGCGTCATTATTTCTCCTCTACTTCGATTTGTGGTATAGGCTGGGAATCAGATAAGTTAATATTAAATCAATACGAACGAAATAAAGTGAACCAGTAACTTACTATCTTATCAATTCAATTATTAAACCATCAAACGTAAAAGTATTAATACTTACTTTTTTCTTCGTCTTGAGGGTGCATAAATCCACAAAAAATGTACTTTTAATTGCAAAACCCCAAGAAAATTAAGTGTGCAAAATTCAGAAATTGTTTAAAAAAATTAATGAATGAGTGGAATCACAAATTACTCTCTAGAAGATCTTAAAATACAATATTATTTACGCTATCATAAGATACCGGTGCGTTATTCAACTAAAGTTTTTTATTAGTTTTACGTTCATATTTCTAAATACTATTTTATAACATGAAAACATGTTAGGTATTGTAGTGTCTGACTTCTCACAGGCACCACGTAAATAACGCAGTACACAAACGTTATCAATGCTGTGGATAACATATACCGACGTGTGTGTGGATTCCAAAAATACAAGTATAGGTAAAATTATTCTATACTGGTACATGTCTGCTGGCACCAGCAACAAGTAAAGTAGGTCAATATAAGAGTATTGGACACCTGAACACTTCATTAAATTTAATTTAATTTAATCAATGTCAAAATAGTTTACTATTGATTAAAAAATCTATGGTTAGTTTGTTTGAAAAAATAAGTGTTGAAACATAAGCAATAATAACTAGGATAAGTTAAAGAAAATAACCAGCCAATTTAGTATGTAATGGAATTCCTTTAAACTTCAAGTGTTCGTTATTAAAGTTTTTGTTAGAAGTTCAGCGGTGAGTGGGTCTTTTATTAGGTGTAAAATATGTAGTCCAGCAGACTTAATGGAATATTCTAAGATGCAGTAGGATGCTGGCAGCTTGACTAGCGGTGATATGTGATGACTCCATGATGATTAATACAGGCTTTCTACATACCATTAAACGACTTCTTACTGCCTTCGTTATACGACAAAAATATTTCCCTCGTGGAAATAAAGCTCCAGGACGCTCATCTGTGGCGTCTCGATGTTGCTTGCAGACGTCACGAAGAAATAATCTTACATCTTGAAGAGGTTCGTCCACTACACGTTCATTCAGTCTAAGCACTGCTTAAAAATTTTTTGAAAGGAAAAAAAAATCGAAATACACGCACTGTTTCCTGTCTAGGAGGAAGTGTTATTGGAATGAAACACTTCGCTGGTTGACAAATTTGGTGCATGAAATGCATTATCAAAACAATGTGATTATTTAAGCCGAACATACTAAATAAATTCCAGTTTAAAAAAATATATGTTACAGTAAAACAATATTAGGCAGGGGTTTCTGGCAAATAAAATATTTAAAATAAAATCTGTGGTGTAAAACAGACAGTGAGATGTCACAGACCAATGTCATAGTACATGAAGTACTGCATGATAATACAAGTACAAAACGGTAGTTATTCGAGATTAATACAACTGGCCTACGAGGTGAGGCTTATCTGGGAAGGAAAATGAAATATTTCTTTGTTTATGGATAGCAAAACTGCAAGAAAAAAAAGTTATGTAAATACTACAATTTTAGTACATAGAATAAAAGTACCCCTCTGCCACTTACTCTGGGTTTATTCGAAAACTAACAATTCTTAAATTTATATATATAATAAAAATAACGTGCATGAGTAAAGTATACTGAAAAATAACATTCGGAGAACGTTACACATGTATACGCCCATTTCAAGCTCAGCACTTATCTTTGATGTCCGTTTTCTTGCTACTGAAAATTCCGGAAATGAATACTTTTTGCTTATTTTGTAAGTGTAAACATCTTGGTGCAGTATCTTTACAAAGGCACACGCGTGACAGTACAGCATACAATGATAATGATGGATGTTCTGCAGGAAGACAGGTTTAGAACCACGACATCCTCAGAGGTGGCCTAGGCGAGGGAACACTGCCTTACTCAGTATAGGAATGATAAGACAACACAACAACCAGTCTGAACGCAGAGAGGCAACTGTAAATATTGAACTCCCTGGCAGGGAATAGAACCAGGGACCCTTGGCCAGGAGCTCTAACCACTGAGACATGTAGTAATAAGGTTAGTACTATAAGTCTCAAATAGACGAGTTGTCAGTGAGAAGACTATACGCCAGTTGGCCATAGGTGTAGTGTGATCAGTATCTCTCTCTCTCTCTCTGTATCTCTCTCTCTCTCTCTCTCTAGCACACGCACTTCCAGCAGCCTCCACGCGAATGAAGTAATTGTATTTTAATTTGCTCTGTCTGAAATAATTTTTTTTTAAATTGAGATGTTATTGAAAATAATCAAATATTCGTGTAAGTTTCTTTTAAAAATATTATTTTTTCACAATTGTTTACCTTGGCAAATTAAATTACATAAAAATATCGTATTTTGGAAGCCCTTTTGTAATTCGTGGTGGTTAGAAATATGATGGACTCTGATATTAATGTGCAAGGTAAAAATTAATCATAGTTATGTTTAAATAGAAAAAATACTGAAGACGCTTCTTACGTTTTTTGTTGTACTGTAATTAGTTTAATGAAAATTATGTTTTCGTCTGACTACGATGGGTAGGATAGAAACGAGGGGTCGTGTATAGTTAAGACAAGTAAAGTAGAAATATCTGTTCTGTATATTAGTTATACATTGTTGGCTAATGTAAGTAGGTTTATATAATTTTTTTACGTATGGAATCGTTAAGAACGGTTAGGGTGAGAGAGAGATTTTGGTTACCAACGAACATCGAAGTCTTTAGCGTTGGAAGAATGGTTAGGTTTTAGTCTGACTGTGAGATAGGAACTTGAAAGGAAATAAAGACGTATTAAAACTGTAATACATATGGAATAAACTCTTAAAGAAATGAAATAATGAAATTGGTTTAAAATTTACGTAATATGTATGAAAGTGAATGAAGAAAATACCTGTAGCTTTACACATAATCAGTTTTACTCCCGCTTATTAGTATAATGTATTTTACATACACATTTCGCTTCGTACATGATGTATGTTGATGGTGAAAAATGACCGTCTATACTGGACGAGATCTTCCATCTTAAATGAAAATAACTCTAACTAATGGAACCTTACCCTACGAAGAATGTTACATGCTACTGGCTGTACCGTAACTTTCTACAGATATGTCCTTCGGTAAGTGGCGGGATGTATTTTCATAAAGTAAAACGTAGACGTAATATAAGGTGAGAAAAATTTCGTATCTTGGTTTGCATGACGAGACAAAATACAGAGTCAAGACATGAACTACAAAGGGTTGCTTTCCTTTATCTATCAAACGATATTGTTTGTGCTAGCAAAGAAAATAATGTGAAATGTATATATGAATGCACTTGAAAATAAAAACACGAAATTTGGTCACAAACATGTTTGCAGGACTGAATATAAGATAAAAGGATAAAACTTATATTTATAAATGATGTAAGTATACGCATAGCAGTAGTCTGGGAGAGGTGATATTTCAATAGTGAAGAGATATCATCACCTCCAGTGAAGATGGAAAATATTCGTGTGTGTTCTTACCGCAAGCATGTATATATGGAAAAATAATCAGTGTGTGTGCGTGAAGTCGGATGACATTAAAGTATTATTCATAGTATGTACCACTGAGAAAACTAGGATATCTGGATTGGACAAAACAGCAACTAGAAACTAGATTGAATGTACATAAATTTTTATAATTAGGGAAACAGGATTTTTTATTTAACTTGTGAGTTTGAAGAGAATAAATATTACGATTTAAATACTTTTTTCGTGTAAAAAGTAAAGACAGAATAAAAAAGTAATATATGTAACTGAAGTAGCTGATCTGGTATGGATGAAGGCCAGTGATATGAGATTTGATGATGCTATTTTCATGACTGCAAGTTGTCGTGTATATGTAACTGTTCGCTAATCAGGGAGAAAGTCATATCTGCGTATATGTATTGTAGAAGAGTGTAATGATCGGGTCGGACAGGCTCTGATAGGACTGTTGAAGAGTGAAGGTAGAGTTGTGAGGGGGTATTGGGTGGGGGGATGGTAGGTGCGAGGGTGTAGGGGTGGTGTGTTTAGCATAAGTGGTATGAATATGAAATTGTACGTCAGTTTCTTCGATGGGGCGGTGTACGCCATGTTTGAAAGTAGTCGAAGAGTCTTACATATGTAGCTGTCCTGATAAATATGTTATTTTCAAAACGAGTGATTGATTTTATCGGAAATTTAAGTAAATGTAGCTAATTTGGTAGGAGTGTGAATGTAGACGATGAAGTTCTGTAGGAAATAATGTCCTTGTAGATAAAATAAAAAATATTTATCAAAAAGTTTTTTAATAATTGATTGATTTCATCGGAAATCGATCGGATATACGTAAGAAAGAAGTCATGTTTAAGTAGTATTCATTAATGAAATTTCAATAAAGTTATAAAATTATGTTAACACTATCAAACAAAATCGATAATTTTGAAATTGATGATCAATACATAGTCTCAATCGATGGTTGTTACTACTTACGGTCATCCAGCTGCTATGTGAAGACATTGGTGACATGCTGTGTAGTGAGAATTATAAAGGAAATAAATTTTTTAGACGAAGGATAAGAAAGTTGTGGTAAAGTAGGGGAAAGAGAGGGGGAAAATTCATCACGTGAGTAACAGCCAGTTAAAATAAAGGAAGGGTATGGTAAGAGTGGTGTAGTAGTTTGAGCGGGTTGTAACACGAGTGTCGGTGAGAGGGAAGGAGGGGGGAATTCATCACGTGATTAACAGCCAATTAAAATAAAGGAATGGGTAGTGGTAGGGGGTGGAGGGATAAATTAATATATACGTGTAAAAAGTGGTGGGGGAAGTCAGTGTGTCTATGGAGCTCGTACGGGTAAGACGTGTTGGTAGTTGATTTAATTAAATAATTTTTATATAAAATTTTATTAAAAAGTTTTAACATAAAATAATTTTTTTTAAAATATCATTTATTAAATTTGTGCGGGGTTATAATGGAATGCGAAATCGAAAAATGTTCGGAAGCTTCGGAAAAAAACCCAAGATGGAAGCCGGAAACAAGATGGCATTCGGAAACAAGATGGCGTCTGGAAACAAGACGGCGTCCGGAAACAAGACCGAGGTAATGTTTTTTTTTTTCGGGATTTTTCGGAATGTTTTCGGATTTTTTATATTTTAGATATTTTTTTGAAATTTTAAAATTTTTTAAATTTTTCGAAAATTTGGAAAATTTTGGTAATTTGACACTCAAGGTCAAGGTCATGGTTAAAGGTCAAGGTCATCCAACATTGCGGCTTGGGTCGTAACGTCACAACATGGTTGGGGGCTCCTCACTCGGGCGGGCTCCGCACACCGGCTCCAGTGTCAGAAGGAACATAATCATACCACACCTATCTTGTAAGATATATTTGCATAGTATTTTAGGTGGTACCAATTTTTTCACCTGACTAAGATTATTGCAACTACACGTCAGAAAGGAAATGTGTATTCTTGTGGGAGAATTTGGCACAATGAAATATTCTGCTGCCATAGGGTGTGCTGGTGTCACTTACATGGGGAATTTAACGTTACGATAAATATAGTATCGCACGTCACATATATTTGTTGTAAAGTAATGTTCTTGCATTATTTTACACTATACTCTGATATTATTTCAATTGCAATATTCTTTCTTTAGTTTCAAACTAATATGTACCTGTAAGATGCATTTACTTACATAAGCAGCGTAAATATAAAGATGAAATTTATTTTCTTGTATGAATAGGAATATTACCTCGTAATTGCTTAGCAAGTATTTAGTAACTTAATAAGTTATGTATCTAATGTTATGTTTTATGTAAAACAGTGAAATTTAACAGGTCCTTTTTTGTGGCTACGATAGTTAGCAATAGAGCAGTGGGAAAACGTATCGTTTTTAATTTTTTATATTTCGTCTAAGTGAATTTAATTTCATGTATTCTTGATAGTACAAATATATCAGAAACATCAAGTAAAACAACACAGCATTTAGCACACCTAGTAGCATGTAAACAATGCCTTAGTTAATTAGAAATATTGATGAAATTTGTTTTTATTACAAACGGAAACCAGAACCCCAGTATTTCCGGTACAATATCAAAACCAGTGCTCCTAGTGGCAAAATTGTCCCTATGCCATACTTTTACAGTATCTCTTGCATGTAAAATTGCACTGAAAATATTCCATATTTCACATTCTTAATATTAGAAATTATTTTTTTTTTCAAAACATGAAGATTATAGGACACACCAATCCCTCACAACCAGCAGTGCAGTAAAACTTCTTCACATTTTAAATTGTACATGATAAACACGATATTATGACATTTCCCTGCTTTAACTGTATAACATATTATTTACCAACTGTATGTTTAATCTCAGGTCGTTAACTGTGTGACAAATATATCCCCGTGTTGTTGTCACATTGCTAGAGTATTGATGAATACCCGTGTCACTGCAGGGCGTAGAGCGAAACAATTAGGTCTTGATGGTCGCTACTTTTCTTGCTGCAGTGAAACAATGCTACATAATACATTGAGTATGAGAACAATTATCTGATATATTTACAGGTACTTGACAAATAACCAAGTAACCGCACCTAAGACTCAATGCTTATTTTTTTAAAATAATATTATAACTTCTCTGCAATGCATAACGAACATTACTTTCAAAATATTTCTGATGCACTTGAAGGAGGTGCATGAATAATTTCACGCTAAGGAACTCTAATGTGTAAGAAATTAGCGGAATTTTATATTCAAAGCTCACTTATACTGGAATAGACTAAAAGTGGACATAAACATTTCTGCCCTATGTGTAAAAAAGAAACACCCTAATGTGTGTGTATACAAATTATATCATTAAAATAATTATTTAAATAACTACACAGTAAGAGTTATTGAAAGGTAAACAGTAATTTCTAAACCAAATGTTAAAATGCTCAGGATATACCCGCATACAAGCATTTGGAAAAATGTCTTCAAGTGTTGCAGTTCAAGACGTCCACGATATTCACTGGATTCCAAACTTATTGATAAATCTCTTTCAAAATCTGCTCTGAGAATCTTATCTATTAAACCTGATTCTTTCATGTTCCAAACACAGCGGTCTGACAAAACAAGTAATGGGAAGTTTAATCTAAAAACGTTTACCAAATACATGGTAAAGAGGTCCTGCCCTACAATATGTAACAACGGCCGACTGTCTTGAAAATTCTCTAGTTTGCTGAGTTCGAACCTGGCTCCTGTTAAAAAATGCGTAAAACTTAAATTCCTATAAGTTCTTGTGTTGTATATTCCGTATTCCCATGAATCAATAAGCGTCAGTCGAGATAATAATACTCTAGTTACCTCATCGTCAGGGTCCAAATCTGACAAAAAACTTTGTGAATCTACGACAATGCCTGGCGCTGTCCGATTAGAAATTCCTATAGGTAAACTGCTAGCCTCAATGTCAGCTATTGTATTTATGTCAGAATAAAACTGAGGTACAGTGAGGTAACTAGTGAATGAGCCTGAGTACGCATTGTTTATGACAATGTTGAACAACATTACTGAACATATACATAGTCTCAGCCCAGCGTGAGTAATCGTATGGTGTGATATTCCAAGGAAGAACAATCTAAATATTTCCAAACCAAGCAAAGAACTTTGCGTTTGGTCTTTTCTTGAAAGGAAATAAATCCTTCCCAAGAAGACGAGTACAAAGTAAGAACTGAGATATATGATCCAGAGATGTAAGTTAAATGGAAGAATAGCACACTTCCAGCTTGGAATCTGCTTGGCCTTAGGAACGACTAGAATGATCTTTTCTATTATGAATGGGTAAGAAGTGACGTTCAATAAATTCGACTGCAAGAGAGCAAAGGGATATGGTATGTCAACAGTATTATAAAAAGTGTCTGGCAACACCCACTTGGTCGTATCTCTCAATAACGACCGTTCACTTACAACAGTTATATTTCTTGATCTAGCAATTATGTCCATTATTGCACCAGAAATACCTCCTAACTTCTTGACCCCATTGGACGCAGTTACTTCTGAGTAAAACGGAGGGAAATGTCTCGCCGTACACAAAACTGGGTATCCCATGCCATCAAAGTGGGTATTTGCATGAAATTTTTTACAGTTCTTTACTTCTAACGCCCTTCCTTCGCTCACAAACGGATCGAAGCGTTTGGCTATACAACATTTGCTTTGGTTCAAATGTTTACAAATAGCTAAGGACTCTAATGTCTCGTACTTGATCCAACTGGCCTTGAGTAGCGGGAATGAAATGTCGGTGTGACCTTCAGTCAAGTCAGCATCAACGAAGATCACCTGCGACCAGCTGGTCCACGCGGGATGTGAGCTGACATGTTGTAAGTGAGACATATATGTATCAACGTCACCGCTGTCAGATAGTATGATGAAGGCGGTGCTCTGTCTGGGAGAGCTGGTCTCCCAGTGAACACCTTGGTTCATGACATACACTGGCACTGACAGTGAGTGTAGCGACCTGGACAGCAGATCCTGAATGTCGCCTCTATCATCATCACAATACAGCAGGATGTTTCTCACGGAGTCTCTCACTTGACGGTCGACAATGGCAGTTGCTTCCTTGACGAACTGAAGGGCATTGTGCAGGTCTGTATTATCAAGAGTTGTCTTCATTTGGTCCGTTCTGCTCACCATCAAGGTCAGAGCTGTGAGGAACAGAGCTCGCATTCTTGTAGAACCTTCAACAAAATATAAAAGCATAAAGAAAGACGAAGTGATTAAATTATGTACACATGCTATTACATCAACACTGCAATGTCGTTTGTTCATAAATTTTCCTTTCATCATGTTATTCAATGTCTAATTAATTGCCTATTAATACTTTGTTACACATAACATCGAAAAACCTAAAAATTACTAACGAACATCATTGGATATGGTATTATCTTAACATATAAAATGAAGTGTCCAAAAACAGTCACTCCTCACACACTCATCAACGCACAGCCCAAACTGCTTATTGACCTAGAACCATGAAATTTTGAGGGAAGCTTCTTCTTGGCCCGTAGGCACCCACTAAGAATGAATTTTTCGAAATTCGATAGTTAAGAGGGCGAAAAGGGGTGAAATCAGTTTTCACGAATCCCTGATATCTCATTAACCGGGAAATCTATCATAATTTTTTTAACTTCATAATATTGCCTAAAGAAATGCATATTTGCGAATTTTTTGATTTGGAGAAATTAAAAAATTAAGGAAGTGAAAAGCCGTAAAATGTATTTTTCATTAATCCGTGATTTCTCCTTAACTATTTCAGATAGTGAAGTGATTTTTTTCTTTAAAATGATGCTTAAGTAAATATCTAAATATATTTTTTTTATTTCGAAATTCGCCCTTGAAAGCTGTTAAAAAATTAAACGTGCTTTTAATTAATACCACTTATCTCCTAAACCAGTGGAAATATTGAAACGGGTTTTGCTTTAAAATAAATCCTACGTAAATATCAAAAGACTAATTTCAGGATATTTTAAAATTCGTCCTTGAAAGCTGTAAAAAAATGTGTTTTATATAATCATCTGTACCGCTTATACCCGCTAAAATATAGTGATGATTTTTGATAAGAATGACGCTTATGTAAATATATACAAACAAAATTCCGGATTTTATGAAATTCGTTAATTAAGGATGTGAAAATCAGTAAAATGTTACAGTCTTCCGAAAAAAGAGAATGATAATGTAGATATAATTCAACAGTTGTTTCTTTTTGCCAACCTATTCATAAATAAAACCTCATTGAACTGTAGCCTGAACATAGGAAAGAATTATCACGGCCTGCCTTTAAGCATTCACTCAGGTATTGTATCGTGTGGGAGGGGTCTCTGAGTATAATTTCGTGTTTGTTAACCCAACTAATAAAATCACAAAATTTGTTTTTATGATACCTCGTAATCTTTAAAAATTGATCCTATTTTTGTAATTGTCTTATTTATTACTCTAGCCTCTCCAAATATATTATACCCTTACATATGTAAGCAGTATTTCACCAAAAATATTTGACTTATTAGTGTTGTGACATATCAATGTATAGCATTGAATCACATTAGTAATGTAATTAAATTTAATTGTTTTAGAAAAATTCGAAACTATTTATAATTTTACTTTTTCCTCGTTGTAGAATGATGATAAATTATTAGTAATATTTTAAACAGTAAGCAGTTATAAATATGCATAAAAAATAGTAAATTGAAATTGTAGCTACCATTTCTCCTGTAAGAATACTTTATTTCTTTTGGTTTCATATTTACATGATTAATTATGCTCACCTCTGAAACACACGTCGTACTGTACTATAAATTGTTCCGTATAATGTAAGCGTTTATTTTGAATCAATAATTTGTTGTTTTTGTTTTTTTACAGAAAATTTATATCCTATAATATTTTATTTTATGTAACAAAGTGTGAATTGTACGGTACTTTGTAGTGTTGTTTAAAGTCACAATAATACATATTATTTCATTCTTATTTACAAAATTTGTTTCAAAGTGCTTACTTTAACTCGAAATTCTCGTTATTTGAGTGTCAGCAGAAGCATGTAAACTGTAAGAAACGAAAAATAACGAATGTTTCGTTATAGTGCGAATAAAACTAAAAAAAGTATATTTGTGTCGGTTTTTTTATCTGATGTCGAATAGTGTAAGAAACATAAATTTACGCTGAAGTCAACTGAAATCACGCAGTTTTCGGAAGTTGTTTAAATAATTGTTTTCATCAAACTTGGCAATGTTGTGAATGACAGAATGTTCATAATTGTGTTTTAAAATAGAAGAATAATTTTTAAGATTAATACGTAGTTAAATAGCATAGAAATTTAATATTCGTAAATAATTTAACATGTGAGAAACAATTTCGTGACTTGAGCGAACTATACGTCCGCTTATATTTGCCAACACATCAGACTAGTTTTCTGACATCTGCTACGTTTTGTCTGGACGTTTATCTAAGAAAATATTTTTATCATCAAATGAATACAGTTGCGATAAGGGATATTTTTCTCTGAGTTAACATCGGTATGCTTAATTGGCAGCGTCCACGCTCAATCATGTCGTAGCGTGTTCATCTCGCCAGTAACATTGGTGCCGCGTCCTAGTACCACCGTTGAAATTATCTATCTCATCAAAGTCATAATTATCTCTCTCTATTGTGTCAACTTCAACATCTTGTGTTAGGTCACCATTCACTAGTCATAGATCTCTTTTTAAATAGTGTGTTCAATATATTACATGGCTCTTGTATGACCATGATTTTGTCACGAAATTATTTTGCCCCACTTTGTTTCAGTATATTAAGAGCACATCGGTATCTCTGCTTCTTGATTATTGCCAGCAAATCTTTGTTGAGCAATGTTTCTTAATTGACGGCACCAATCAGAATTAAACTATTGTGACTCCGTACGTCTGTAATTTGCCAAGGCAAGTGAGAGTAAACTCATCCAATCACAGACGATGTAACAGAGCTGCAGATGTACACTTTACGCATTGGAAACAAATGTTGCAAAAATATTTTAGCAGTAAAATTGTTGCTCTACCCATTGTTTCACGGCGTATCTGCCACAGTACAGACATAACTAAAATATAATCGAGTAGCCGCGAGGTTATTTAACATCTATATCTATTATGTTTTTTAATAAAACTTAAAAATCTGGGTAAATGTTCCCTGTTGTCGAAGCAGATTAACTAACTTAAACATTTTTGAACACATTTTCTATCTCGGAGCTGTTATATAAACGAGGAAGGTGGACATCATCTGAGATGTTTGTGAAGCAGTTTCTTGTAGATTTATAACAT
Source organism: Medauroidea extradentata (assembly GCA_003012365.1). NCBI lineage: Eukaryota > Metazoa > Arthropoda > Insecta > Phasmatodea > Phasmatidae > Medauroidea > Medauroidea extradentata. The sequence goes on along the minus strand of PNEQ01107041.1, from coordinate 14,232 downwards.
TCTTATTAGCGATAACATATGTGTTATTTTTAGGAAAAATAAAATTCATGTTAATGTTAACGTAAGGTGTACTTCTATTCCAACTACTGCCACTCAACCAAAAAAAAATTATTTTCCTATGCCAGGTTTGCCTTCTTTATTAGATTTTGTTTTATTCATACTTAAACTGTTTTATAGACATAATATTAACAAAAATTTCACAAAATAACATTTATCCTTTATTCTGTTACTTATGAAACAGCAGAACTTTATACAGACGTTAAAGAAAATCACCGACAAACTCCGACAGGTGATTCCTTATAAAAAAAAAACTAGTAGAAATTATATTTCGCAATTTTCGCCTAAACTAAATGTTAAGGGAGAAATGAGTCTTTGAATATCAAAATTTGTAATCGTATTTCCCAAAAAAACTTCGGAAACTAAATTACATTGAAAAATCAATATTTTCAGCATTGCTTAGTACTGTTCGGACCTTCAAACCAGCAGCAAATACAACTCCTTCCACCCTTACGAAAATAATAGGGGTGGCTCCCCTATAATTTCGTACAACTTTTTACTGTCAGGATTTTCAAACATTAGAAGATGGTTTATTGAGAAATGAGACCTGTGTAACAAAAATGGTTTTCTTGTTGCAATTGTCTAGGGCAAACCGTTTATGCTCAAAACACACCTGAATAATTCGCGCAGACATACAGAGCCTAGAGCATAGACAATCCTGTGAACAGCAATGCGATGTGTTCAGCGTACATGCAATGGTGTACATTCACTTTAAACAACAAGTACAATACTGATATAGTCGCATATCAGTTTGTTGCTAGAATTCTGTGCAGTTGTAAGCACATGCATAAGTAGTTGAGCGGGTTGCGATGATGGGTGAGATGTAAAGTATTACTTGGCGGCAACAATGCATACCACTATACTGTGGACAAGTATTGAAATTAAACGGGGACATTAACAGAAACAAAAACAACATACGTAAAAGTAATTTGACGACTTTAGAACCAGCAACAAACGTAAAGGATTTCTTGTAGGAATAAAGACAGAATGAAAGAAGATAATCGGAAGGCTCGTAACATTTAAAGATTTTGATAGCCAAAGAAGGGTGACATGGGTATGAACATGGTGTTGCACTGGGAATGAAGGATAGGGAAAATAGGAGGAATTCGATAGAAGCCATCGGCCAACGTCATCGTACCGACACGACTACCACATGTGAAAATTGCTGTGATCCCGGCGGTCATCAAAACCGTATCGCCTTGTAGGGAGACAAGCATCGTGACCACTAGACCACCGTGGTGGTTGTAGCTGACATTCTTTGGAGAAACAACATTAATGCCGACACTGTACTTTTATTTTTTTTTTTTTCAAGTATTACCTCACTAAGTTATTCGAGTTTGGTTTATTACCAACATGACGAACACAATGCCATTTACACGTGTTTCAGCTGCCTGGGACCTACCATTTTCGTTCACAGCGCTACGATATGTACGCAGAATACTAACAACAAACTGATCTGCGACTTCAACAGTATTGTACTTGTTGTTTTACAGTGAATGCCCACCATCGTCTGTACGCTGAACACTTCAAATGGATGTTCGCAGGATTGCCTATGTTCTAGGCTCTGTATGTCGACGCGAATCTTAGAGTGTGTTTTGAGCATAAACGGTACATCTTAGACAGTTGCGATAGGAGGACCTTTTTTTGTTAAACGTGTCTCATTACTCAATAAACCATTTTCAAATGTTCGAAAATCCGGACGGTACAAAAGTTGCATGCAATTGGAGGGTAGCCACCCGTGCTATTACCATAAGGGTGGAAGGTATAAAGCAGCATTTACTGTAGGTTTGAAGACACCAGTAGCATTAAGCAATGCTGAAAATTTAGTTTTTTTATGTGAATTGATTTCCGATTTTTTGGGAAAACACTTTCTTAAAATTCGATGTACAGAGGGCCATTACTCCCTTAATATAGTGTTTAGGTGAAAAGTTCAAAACCTGTTTTTGTCATAGTTTATCATGAGGAATACGCATGCGAAGTTTGTCCATCTATTTAAGAAACAGCCACATACATACATACATACATACATACATACATACATACATACCAACATAAATACTACATAGCAACACACATGCAACCAGAACATGCCTAGTGATTTAACGAAACAGGGATAACTTAGAACGGCAGAAGTCGGCAATAAAACGAATGGAATTCAATGTGCTGCCGTTGTGCTATCAAGCCCAGTTTCAATAGAAATTACACCTGTTTATAAACTAATTATGTTAGCACGATTACGTACTTAATATTTTAATTTCTGTAAAAACTTTAATCCACTCTGTTCTTCAAACAGAAATTATATATATATATTTATATATATATATATATATATATATATATATATATATATATATATATATATATATATATATATATAGAGAGAGAGAGGTATGTTGCACCTCAACTCATACACTACAAAATATTAGCAAACGCTACGAACTTGTTCAATAATGCAGTACGTTGCTGGACTGCTGAAATTGTGTCGCATACTCCACTTAAGCTTCCATCACGTTGAACTAGCATTGTGACAATGTCCCTGCTACGTTTTCTCAAGTCGTTCCTCTAAAATACTGCATTATCATCAAATGACTGCAGTTCGATGAGGAAGAATTTTCAGACAGTTCACATCGGAATGACTAATTTGCGTTATCTACGCGCAGTCATGTCGTGTGGTACTGTTTGGTGCCATGTAATAATGCCACCACTAATTATCTATCTGATAAATGTCGTATTCTCTCTCTCTCTCTCGTTTGTGAGGACTTCCAAATCTTGTTTTAGATCACTAACGACTGGTCATAGTCTCATACATTATTTGATTAATTCGATCAATGTGTAACTGGCCCGTATTACCCAATCTTCACGGCGCATCTGCCGATGAATAGACGTAACTGAAAATGCACCGAGTAGTCACGCGTGTTATTGAATTTTATATTTAAAGAATATTCGAATTAAAATTAAAAACTTTCTTCCTGAACTTTGTTACCTAAGGTGTTTAACATTCAACTTAAAACTGTATTGGACAATTTTCTATTGCCTGGAAATATCGTCGCTATCTCAGTTAACGTTTATGACGCAATTTCTTGTAGATTTGTAACAAGCTGATGTGAGATACCGTGAGTTGTTTTCCGCAAAAATTGCTTCGAGTTTAACGTAAAGTACAGTTCCATTTTAAGTACTGACATTCTCCGAAACTCTTATTTAGCTATGCTAGGTTTGCTTACTTTGAAAATGATTATTCCTTCTGTTTAGTTTCTCTATTTCCAAAAATTAGTACTTAAAGTTTCACAAAATTATTCTTACGCTTAATTCTTGTACTTAAATAACATCAGTACTTTAAAAGTACTTATTCTGGCGACAACTTATATAGGCAGTGCCGTCTTAAAATTTTTACTCAATATTTGTATTTAATATTCATTATATTGTCTGTTAAGACAGAACAACTTTGTCGGTGAGATATATATATATATTGTCATTTGATTATAATGTAAAGTGTTTGTTGGGTTTTGGGGGAATTTAAATTTTAATTTACTTTATTATTCCGGCCATACATGCACACGGTCCGCCTTGCCAGCCTCTTGCTTGCTGTAGCCACAGCGCTCGCTTCTTGCTACACGTCTCAAGAGTTGTATTTCAAGCCGCATGTAAGATACGTTTCTGCTCTACTAGACTCCCATACAGTACTAAAACCAGGCTAGACTCAACAGACCCTCATACAGTGCTAAAACAAGGATAGACTCACTAGACCCTCATACAGTACTAAAACCAGGCTAGGCTCAACATACCCTCATACAGTGCTAAACCCAGGCTAGACTCAACAGACCCTCATACAGTACTAAAACCAGGCTGGACTCAACAGACCGTCAGATAGTACTAAAACCAGACTAGACTCACCAGACCCTCATACAGTACTAAAACCAGGCTAGACTCAACAACCCTCATGCCTTACAAAAACCAGGCTAGACTCACCAGACCTTCATACAGTACTAAAACCAGGCTAGATTCAACAGACCCTTATACAGAACTAAAACAAGGCTGGACTCAAAAGACCCTCATACAGTACTACAACCAGACTAGACTCATCAGACATTCATACAGTACTAAAACCAGTCTAGACTCAACAACCCTCATACCTTACTAAAACCAGGCTAGACTCACCAGACCTTCATATATGCTAAAACACGGACAGGCTCACCAGGCACTCACACAGTGCTATAACCATGTAATGAAAAATTATTTGTTTATTGGAATGTTGGCCAAAGTGGAATCGTTTCTTCCTTCATGTCACAAATTAATTCGTATTTGCTACTGGTCTACAATAGTTAAAGTATTGTCATAATATCCGTCGGCTATTCATAGACATGACAGTGAGGTATACGTACTTGAAATTGAAATGTGTGTTAAATATTTGAAAGATATTTATCTGGTTTAGTACAGTGGTGCTTTGTTTATGTACAAGATAAACTACGGTGTAAGGTAAGATACTTACTCAGACTAATGACAGGGAAGACACTAAGAAAATTAAGTTACACTAAACAAAGAAATTCAGTTCAAATTTGGTGAATTCAATTACTGTAGAAACAAATAATTTCAGAGACAAGGCAAAATACTAAAGGCCACCAAAAATAATTGTTACTAATGTTATTTCAATAAATCAAAATCAGTTTTGATTTTTGCCAGTGTTTACCAATGAAATTTAAAAAAAATAATAGGTATCTTTAACAGTCAGCCTTACTGAGTCTTTCAAATGAATAATTTAGGTCCACTGTACACAAAAATACGTATTAAAATATATGCTAGCAACCTTGTTAAAACATTTTATACTTAGCAATTAGACCTTTGATGTGGAAACTATATCGCTCAAGTTTTTAAATGTAGGTATATATTGTTTGATAGTTCTTTAGAAATGTGTCATTTAGGTCCAAAATTCCGTGTGACTTATTAATGTTAGTGTTTTGTGGTGGCGCGATGGCTACAAAAATTATAGACTTAGCTGAGGCGTCTTCAAGCTGAAGTTCTGTTGGACTGGTATGCCTCCAGGCATACCAGAGTTCTGTAGACACACTGCCGAAGTCTTCTCTAACGACCCACGGGTCAGTGCATTTACAGCCATTGCACTCGCGTCACTCGAGATTCGCGGGCGCCTACCTAAATAAAAATTACTCAGGAGTCGTGTCCAGGCCCTCTTCGTGGCCCAAATCTGCCATAGCTCACGTCTTCGCCTTAGGCGACCTGAACGATCAGATCATACTCGCAAGCATTACAAAATATTAAAATTCCTCGGAATAACGCCGACTGGGCGTCTATTCTGTTGTCCTATCGGCCGAAAAAGAGACCACCAGATTTCTATTATCGCCCAGAACATTACAAATTTCACTCGGCGAATTGGGATCATTGATACACTTCAGATTATCGCACCGAGAGCAGTTGCTATGGTTACAAAATCAACAGACACAGAGAAATTTGAAAGTGGCCAATAATTATAAGTCTGGCTCCAAGCAATGAAATAATATTTAGACAAGTGAAAATTAGTTTATAAACCAACAATACACATAGCTATTGAAATTATGAAGATCACAAATAAATCAATATTCACGCACTGGCCAAACCATGGTAAAATAATAAGTGGCTTAAATGTGTTTAAATACACAAAATTTCCATTAAATAAACGTTAAATATTAATGACATTAAAAATATTAATAAACACACAAACTGTTAGCAGTGCACGTTGCAGCATTCAACCCGACATAGAATGTATCAAAGAAATTGACGTACTACACATATAAAACGGATTGTTTCACTTAACCATATATAAGATTGTATGGCAAAACAAATATGTATTTGAACCAATAAAATATATGTAGAAAACTCTATGGATCACAAGAAAAATATTTACTTCGTTGTTCTAACAACATGTATATATGGCTGGACTAAACCATATTTCGAGACAACAAAATCTGCCAAGCCACCAAACATTTAACTGGGTCAATTTTTATCAGCTTGTTTGTTCACATGCAAACGTATATACGGTTGACTGTATTAAACATTATCCTCTGTGCAGCTCTATGTATAACTGGAGTATTATTTCTTCGCCTCTCATGCACTACCAGCTGTGAACACTCTAATGCTCCACACGCTTTCGACAGATATGTAACATTACAGTCGTTTCTAAGCACCACTTGTCATAGCAACCTTGAGTACAGACTAATTTATTTCCTCGTCTCTGTGAGATTTGTAATTTATTTGCCATTAAGTTCTAAATAAACATTATTACCATTAGTGCCCTTCGGTCTGTATTTTTGTAGGCCTTATTATTCAGTGTTTCAAAGAAATGTCTAGCTCTTATATTGCCATTTAAAGTTTAGTTTACCATTCGTAATTTAAGTTTTAATGATTTGTTTAACACGTAATTTTTATGAATCACAAATTTTAATTTACCTCAAGAGTACATGTACTAGTTATCTTCGTTATATAAGCACTTACCGAGCAAGATAAGCTTTTAACTCTCTCAGATGTGTTTTAACTGTGAGACTAAGTTACAATTAACAGTTAAGATAAAAAAAACAGAACCGCTGACAAACGAGAACAGTATAAGTATTTTATTTTTCAAATGCATCACTAATATAGGGACTCCACACAAACCCCAACAAATATTTAACCTACATTCACAAATATATTCTAAAATCACTGATAATTATGTTACTCAAAGTTCTCAAAAATTAGTTACTGCGTTTAACATGACTTTCAATAATTATATTTGTAACCACATCTTTCAACGTAAGTCTTACAACAAAAATTAATTATGTTTCTTTCCAAGGGCACCTGAAAGGTGGCAACCGAATTATTTACAAGTGCGAACGGTCCGTTAGGAATTTCTCTGCAGTTTCCTGAGAGTTGTTATATTTGAAATAGTAGAGTTTGTACAACAGAATGAAAAGTGAAATAAATAAAACTGTAAGACAAAAACTTCGCTTCATTTGAGCAAAATTATATCCCTGTATAATTACCGACAAAACTTAATCATTTACAAAAACAGTAAAGTCTGAGAGACGTATATTGCAAGATTTTGGTACGAAACGGATAATAACTTACTATCAAGACGCAATTTAATAATATCCGCCGTTAATGTTTTTGAATCAGAAAAGGATTATATAATATATTACGGAACATAATCCATATTAGAATATTAGTGTATCCGTGGCCTTATATCGATGGTTCTATTGCCCGACCTGGCGAAGATTTTCAATAAATAAGAATTGAATTTGCTCGCGTTTGAATAACTAACTTTACACGCAAATGTGCCCGCATTCAATACAAACAAAAGAATGACCGGAAATTATTGATTTCACGTATGATATGTAATACTATTCGCTCCGCTCTTGGACAAGCAGTGTGTGATAAATATCAGGTGAATGTCGTGCTGGGCGTTGTTCTCGTGTCAACACTGGCCCGGGCATCGAGCGACTGCTTGGCAACACTGCCTGGTCTTAATGCAGGCAATTCAGTAAAGACCAGTTCTCAAGCGAGTTACACCTATGCTTGTGTTTGACTGCCACTGGAAGCACAGTCTGCATGTGACGCCACTCTGAAGGAAGTACATCTACGGTCTGGGAGTGTACATGCCTATGACAGCCGCTGTATAAAATTTGTTAGCCAAAATAATGTCTCCAGGTTCGTGAGAATGACACACTTTTCTTCACGCTACAACAATTTGTGAGCACACAATGAGAGCTGTTATAAAATAGTTTCAACATTATGTACAGTATCCCCAAGAAGAATTCGTACATGACAAACTTGGTAAGTAAGTCAGATAATATATGTCAGTAACAACATACTAATGTAAGTCTTTGTACATACATTAATGTCTGTCTGTTAGTATGAAACGTATGAAACGCATGAATTCTTAAACCATCAATCTGATTACAATGAAAGTTTAGTGAATTGTTTTGCGAGAGCCCGCGAATATTTCTTACAAAAATCTATGTATAGAATATAAATCTATGTATAGGAATAAAATATATGTAGAGGATAGGGTGAAGCAAAACTATGCAGGAGGCCAGGACGCGGTAAACAAACCATTTACTGAAATAAAAAACAGATTTTCTAAATATTATTAAAACCGTTATAAATGACTCGACATCATTTTCCATAATTTTAATTTGAAAAAGGAATTGTTTGAGAAAATTTAAGTATTTTTACGTAATTTATAAATATTAATATTATAATCAGAACTAACTTTATTATTTTAATAATAATAATTAATTAATTTTTTTTTAAATCCTTTTTGAAAATAAGGTACCGAATATAGGTAAAATTATCGTTCCAAAATACTTAACATAACTTTTTGGAATACTTACACTGAACATTATCACGACTCATACTGGATGTTATTTACAATTGGTAAAAAAAAAGTGCTATTCCTTTGCCATATACATTTTACTTTAATTTTTATTTCGATACCTAATATTTATATGAACGTGTTTGTGTGTATACTTTTATTTACTTATAATGAATATCTGTCTGTATGTTTGTAAACGTATGCTTTCCTATACTATTCATACAATCTTAGTTAAACTTTGGTGAGTTAGTGTGCGGACTTAACTTGGAAAGTCCATGCTTCTCAAATGGAGCTAGTTTGGTTAGAGGAACACACAGAGGACTAGAGCTCTAAAGTTAGGCCGATATGTGGTGAGTACTGGGAAGCGGCACATGACAAGGTCGTAGAGAACAGGAAGTCACCAAGCCAACCCGCCAGCTAAGGCAACGTACACATTGTTTCCCACATTGGTATTTGGGTAGAGAGCAGCTGTGCTGAGTAGCTGGTGGTTCGACCAATACTCCACCGTGCTTCTACTGTTTGTGTGGTAGAATATTCGTACAAAAGAACACCCTGTTATGCACCGTATTTCTTAAATTTGTTAGAGGAACCTCAACACTTCTCAATCGCAGTGTCACTCACATTGTAGAATGTCCAGACAGCAACCAAAACAGATGAATATCTGTCACATTAAGGCAATGTGTTGTTGGAAGTACTTCATGTAATATATAATGGGACGAGAAGACAAGGAACAAACAGATATGGAAAGATGTATGTAGGTTCATCAGTGACAGAAATTAAATAGACAATATATATATATGCAGGGTTGGTACAACTGTCAAGGTCTTTACATAGAAGAACAGATGCGACAGAAATGTCGCCAACGTAAGACACGTATAAAACTTAGCAACGCTAAAAGGTATTAAAGAATTTATTTCAAGAATCTAACCGGCAGTGCTTTCTTTTTAAGTTGCGAACACTCGGGCGTATATACTTTCACAGGATGTTGAATATTACTTCTCCACTAGGTGTTACTGAAAGGTTACATATAACCAGTTAAATAATATGTAGTCATGTAAACTCTAAGTATAGATCCAACCCTTGGAAAGCATCTAAAATATGTTTAAAAAAATAAACAGAATTTTTAACGTATTCTATCTTCTTTTAATCCTCTTTACAAAATGTTAACTACATAACAGAGGTTGGTGAAACCAGGCATAAATGTAACAGTTATGTGAAAAGTATGGACACTAGACTTTGCAGCACAGGTGTCGTAGCATGTGTCCATAATTTGTTCCCTTAATCATTCACTCAGATTGCATAGGTCATTCAAGCTAATAAATATATTTTACCAATGTTTTGTTTGTTGAAGGTTCTACGTAGAATGCGAGCAGTGTTCCTCATAGCTCTGTCTTTGATGGTAAGTTCATCGAACCAGACGAAGACAACTCTTGATAACATAGACCTGCACGAGGCTCTACAGTTCGTCAAGGAAGCAACTGCCATAATCGACAGTCAAGTGAGAGACTCCGTGAGAAACATCCTGCTGTATTGTGATGATGATAGAGGGGACATTCAGGATCTGTTGTCCAAGTTGCTACACTCACTGTCAGTGGCTGTGTATGTCATGAACCAGGGTGTTCACTGGGAGACCAGCTCTCCCAGACAGAGCCTCGCCTTCGTCATACTATCTGACAGCGGAGACGTTGATACATATATGTCTCACTTGCAACATGTCAGCTCACATCCCGCGTGGACCAGCTGGTCGCAGGTGATCTTCGTTGATGCTGACTTGACTGAAGGTCACACTGACATTTCATACCCGCTACTCAAGACCAGTTGGATCAAGTACGAAACAATTGAGTCCTCAGTGATTTATAAACACAATTACCGAATCCATTCTAGTAAAAGTTGTATCACCAAACGCTTCGATCCATTTGTGAGCGAAGGAAGAACGTTAGAGGTAACAAACACTGAAGCTGTGTATGTAAATTCACAGTTTGATGGCATGGGATACCCGGTTGTATGTACTCTTATTGACTACCCTCCGTTTGCCTCAGTAATGACTGCGTCAAATGGAAACAAAAAGATGGGGGGAATGATTGGTAAAACTATTGATATAATTGGTAGATATTTGAATGTAACCTTCGTAAGTGATCGATCTTTCATTACAGATACGTCAAAGTGGGTGTTACCAGACAACTTTTATAACACTGTTGACATTACGTATCCCCTTGCTTTCTTACATACAAATATTTTAAATATGGCCTCTTATCCTTATCTAATTGAAAAACTCGTTCTGGTTGTTCCCAAAGCTGGCCATATTCCAAGTTGGATGTGCGCTATTCTGCCATTTAACTATTACCTCTGGGTCTTGTATCTCAGCTCTTACTTTTTGCTTTTTGTCTTGGGAATTATTTATTCACATTTAAGAAGAGACTATATGCCAAGTTCTTTTCTTGGTTTGGAAATATTCAGATTGTACTTCCTTGGAATGTCTAACTCAAGGGTTACTCACACTGGACTAAGACTATGCATATGTTCTGTAATGCTGTTCAACATTGTCTTAAACAATGCGTACTCTGGCTCATTCACTAGCTACCTCACTGTACCTCAGTATTATACTGATATAAACACAATGGCTGATTTTGAGGCTAGTGGATTACCTGTTGGATTTTCTTCTCTTAATGGAGCAGGTGCTGTAGTTGACCTATCTAGTTTTGTGTCAGATATAGACTTTGACGATGACATTAGTGTTTTATTCATTTCTCGATTGATGACCATTGATTCGTGGGAAGATGGCTTTCATAGTGTAGGAAGCCACAGGAATTTGAGCATTGCTATTCCTGCAACAGTGGCTAAGTTCGAACTCAACCAACTACAAAATTTACAAGACAATCGGCCGTTACTGCACATTGCGGGACAAGACATCTTGACCGTATTTTTAGTGGCAGTTTCAAGACCAAACTTCCCGCTGTTTGCTATGACAGATCGCTGTATGTGGTATATAAAGCATTCCGGAATATTCGATAAGATTTACAGACGAGACTTTGAAAGAGTCTTGTCAAAAATTTTTGAATCTAATGAAGATGCTGAACGACTTGATTTGCTGCACTTGAAAACATTTTTCTATATGTTGGTTTTCGGATACATACTTAGCATCTTAGTCTTAGGTTCAGAAATATTATTTTATCTGTTAAACAATACTGTGTATGTATTTGTTACTAATAGTTATTTGGTAGAATATTGTGCTGTTTCGTAGCTTTATGCAATTTTAATTTGTCACCCGGCATATGTTTCGTAATTTTTATTATAGCTTTGTACTACTTTTTTTATAGCCCTTCAAGCCTTGTACAGCTCATTCCTATATTATAGTGTGCAATTTGGGACTTCTCAACACGATTTAACGGCCACGCCTTCAACAAATAGTATAGTATAGTTTATTGCATACATAAGAGGTTTTTGTGTACATTTTTGCACAAAAATATTGGACAAGTCATGTAAACAAAATACAATTGAAATGAAAATGTTGCACAAGAACTGATACACATAGACTGTTACTTCAATAACAACATTTTCTTTTGGTCTATATACGATTTTGTAGTTTATTGAATATGTTCCTCTGGTCTGAATAAGATTACTTCATGTGAAGATCCGCACCCGCATTCTTCGTCACCACTTAGCATAGTTGAAGCATCGACTCGGTAGTTACCTTGAACATTCCATCGTCTCTGCCTCCAGTGACATGACGTATCACAACGTTGCTCATTTGTTCGGGGAGAAGTTATCTTACATGCCATAGTTCCCATGTGAATGTAGTATATTTCACATCATATAGTTTGTAGTAATTTAAGTACAGTAGTGAATATTGAAGCATTGATTGTATTTATTTTTACATGTCCATGTACTTGAATATGTAAGTATTATGAACTACCCTACAATTTTACTTCGTCGAGTGTTACCCCCTTTGTTTTCTATTGCCTCGTGCGTTTATTAATTCTTCACTTTCTTTTATTTCGTTACATAGGAAAGTCTAAGTTTCACATCGTCTTAGTTTAATGTGCTTCTTTATTTTACTAACAAATATACTTCAATATATTTTAATGTTACTTCTGCCTGAGCTCTTTTTAACCAGTGGTACTTCATTCTTTGTAGGCTGTTTCCTGGAAAACCTGCGCCTTTCATTCATTCCAGTTTGTAACTGTCGCTGCACGCCTCCCTTCCTGGGACATATTCTTTCCGTTACTATTGTATAAGGGCTATATTTTATGATCTTAATTTCGATGTCTTATTTCCTCCTCACTTAGTCATCAATCGTTACAACTAAGATTTTAATGAACTATTTAGTTGAAATATAAGATTCTGATGAACTTTAATTGTTTTATTATTTTGTTATGTAACTAAATCGTGCCGTTTATACAAATTTCATTGAGCTTCTAAGGGGTGCACTCCATGGAATATTTTATTTATAAGGGTTCACTAAGCCTTGTTTATTATTTTTTTTTTAATGATAGCTGTTCTATATACAATATATTTGTATTCGTTATCTCTTTCTCAGTTTCTTTGTAAACGAACATCCAACATTTTAATTAATAGTAAATTTGCTCTTCACTCCGTTTTATATCTATTGCGCTTGTTTTACGATAGTTTCTCTGGCTATTGATATTTTATTTATGTTTGCTCTACATGAACTGATTAAGACATCAGCCTATTTTACATACAATTTTCCCATGTATACACAGAATGAGGTATAGTATTATGACTGCTTGCTGTATAGCAAATGTTTACTCACTAAATACCATCACATTTGTAACTATTGCACGTTACAGCTTAGTTCTGGTGTTTGTTTGATATTAGGCTCTACTAGTAGTGCATATATGCATGAAAGTTGCACTCTAGGGACCTACTTCAATTACTGTTCAAATTTTAGCACCGGGAAGTGTGCCGTTTATTAGCTGTATACCATTGTTATTTGTATTTTTCCAGCACATGTGTTTTTATTTGTAATATGAGAGTGATTTATGAAATATATTTAAATTATATTAATAATTGAATTGTACAATGATTATTAATTTTCATGCAGTGTTTCTCTGCCAGTTGTACAACAGTTTATATTCACGTTTCCCAATCCAGCCAAAGCAACCACAGGCTCGCTTCACGGGCCAGCTCGCCACGCCACTATCAGTCTGTAATATTACCCCGCAGGAAATACCGTACGTGCCTGGAACTACTGTTCTCACAGTGTGGGAGACAGCGTCCTCCTGCACGGGCCAGCGTTAGCACAATTCGTGCACGGCTGTATTTCAGCTCGACTGCAGGCACAACAGATAACCTTTGCAACACCTGACCTTAATTCTCCCGCATGCAGCACCCGTCGCTCACAGAGTGTACTGCCTTCAGCACTCTATAGACTCCATGCGACATGTGTCGGTGGCATTCTAAAGCTTGAAGCACACTGAGACGCGCCGCGCAGAACCGCGCCGCCGTGGAGAACGACCGTTCGAGAAAAATACATGTATTCCAATAGGAGTGCGCCCATACAGCCGCGCCGCGCCTCGCCGCACAGACGCCGTTTCTCCGGAACAGTCAGGGAAGCGTTCGAGCGCGCTTTCCGCGAGGCAGCGAGGCGCGGCGCGACCCAATGTGCGAGGGCAGGCAGAAGCGTATGCTGTCGTGAGTATTCGTACAACTTCGGTTACCTTCGGTACACGTCCTACACAGTGTTGTGTGGATTGGCAGCGGGTTGGCAGCAAGTTGTCAGTGTAGTCTGTAGCGTGTGTAGTTATGTGTGTAAACTGAAATGAACGACGAGGAATTAATTGTGCAGGTACAGGAGTACAAATTCTTGTACGACCTTTCAC